>JAPMLY010000784.1:0-161163 GCA_026401115.1 Tetraselmis chui
CACACATCCCAACCACTACACCTCATCACCCTCAACACCCGCGGCCTCCACACCTCCATTATGGATGTTGAACACCTCTCCACCTCGCACCGTCCGGACGTCCTCATCCTCACCGAAACAAACCACGACACCCACAAATCCCGCTGGCGCATAGCCCTCCCCCAATACCACCTCAAAAGCTCCCGACCTTGCTACTCACCTGTGCCCCTACCCAACGCAGGCGTTCTCTTCGCGGTCCGCAGAGCCTCATTCCAATCTGCCACTGTCCTAACCCCGCCCCCCCACCTCATCCCCCATATCGCCGGACTAAAAATCGTTCCCCACTCAGGCACCCCTTACCTCCTTATAGGAACTTACATGCCCCAGCTCTCCACCCCCCAACTGACCCGCCTATATGCAGAAGTTGCAGCATGGGGCCTCCGCCTAGCTGACGACCACCCGCAACACCGCACCCTCTGGGGAGGGGACTTCCAATCGACCACCACCACAGGTACAGGTCACCCTGCCCTCACCTCCCTACTCAAATCCCACCTCCAACCCCTCCACAACCCCATCCCTACCTTCCCCCGCAGTGGAGGCTGCCTTGACCACTGGCTCACCACGCCCCCTTCACCTCTCACCCTCCCACCGTCCTCTTGCTCGATATTCTCCTCCCCCTCCCACTTTACTGACCACTCCGCAATCCACCTCGTCATTCCCGCCCCTTTCTCCCTCATGGCACATCCCCCCCCTCCCCATACCCACCCCCACACACATCACACGACGCGCAAACTCAACTTTCGACTTCCTCTCACACCCGACCACATAAAAGCGTACCAATCAAGCACCCCCAACCTCATCAACCAAACGGCCGCCCTCCACGCAGAAATTCTCAACACCTCGCACACCTCGGCCTCCCCCGACACCCTCGACACCCTTGCCTCACAATTCACTACACTCCTCTCCCAACACATGGACCACGCAGCCACAGTTTGGCCCCTCCTCCCCGCCAAAAAACCCCACCATCGAACCCCGCGGTGACCCCTCTCTCACCCTTGCCGACATGATTACCCGCGACACTTTCGATAAAACACTCAACTCCCTAGGCACCGGCAAAGCCCCCGGCCCCGACGGTATCCCCAATGAAATAATCAAATTCCTACCACCGGCGACCCGCTCCGCCCTCTTCTCTCTCCTCTCCCTCCTCGCCCACAAATCCTACACCCCTCCTGATTGGTGCCACAGCACAACATGCCTCCTACATAAAAAAGGCGACCCCTCCCTCCTCGATAATTACCGCCCTATCGCCCTCATGAATAACCTCCTTAAACTATGGACAGCACTAATCAAAGATGCAGGCTCGAAATACGCCGAAACCCACGGCATTCTCAGCGACCAACAAGGACGGATTCCGACAACACCGCAGCATCCACGACGCCCTCTCCTCCCTCATTATGACGATGGAGGACGCGAAACTCCACAGCAAAGACATCTACGTCATGTACGCGGATTTCAAAGGTGCCTTCAACGCCGCGGACCACCGCATCATGTTCAAACACATGCGTCAACTCGGTATGCCCCCCACCTTTGTCGACACATGCGAACACCTCTACGGGGTCTCAACCACAGATTATATTACTCCACATGGCCCCACCCCTTCTATCGACATTAATCGCGGAACCCTCCAGGGCGACACCCTCTCCCCCTTTCTATTCACCCTCTTCCTTGAACCCTTCCTTCGCTGGCTCACGGTGGGAAGCCGGGGCTACCGCCCAGGCCCCCCCGCCACTAACGTCGACCCCACAGAACCCACAGCCACATACCCAGGACACGGCTTCGCTGACGACCTCAGCCTCGCCACGGGCTCGACCCCCAACATGACCATCCAGCTCAGGAAACTCTCCCTCTTCAGCGCCTACACGGGCATGACCGTCAACATCCGCAAATGCTGCATCACCGGCGCCCTCTGGCGCACAGGCAACGCCCTCACCCTCGCCAACACTACCCTCCTCGCATCCCGCCTGCAAACTCAGTTCATCTCCCTAAACTCCACCCCGGCCCCCATCCCCTCCATTGGCCCCACGGACACATACCGAGTCCTAGGGGTAGAACTGAACACCTCCCTCAACTTCACCAAACACTGGCACGAACTCAAACATACCACTGCATCCCTCATCACCACCCTTTCCACCTCCCCACTAACACAATCCCGCAGAATCAGGGTCATCCGTGGACTCCTCATCGGAAAGCATTTCACCCTCCAGCTCGGCCTCTTCACCGACTCCCAACTCGACACTCTAGAAGGACAAATCTGCCGCGCACTCCGCTCCGCCGTCTCCTCGGTACGTAACCTTCCCCGCACCGCCCTTCACCGCCCTACCTCAGACCTAGGATACGGCCTCCCCTCCCTCAAAGCCCACGCCGCACAACTCACAGTTTGCCACCTACATAAAATCATGAACAACTCAGGCTATAGAGGCCACATGGCCCGCGCACACATCCGCACCTTATCCACCACGTACTCCCACTGGCCCTCGGAATCCATCATGTCAACCTGTTACACCCCACCCACACTCAAGTGCTTAGTCAGAGCTCAGCGCGATGCGGGCACCCTATTCCACAACATCCCTCCACTCTCCCTCACCAACCCTATCGCCTCCACAATCCGCGCCCACTTCACCACTCAAGACAACGCCCTCCTCGCCTCACTCCGGGACAAAGCCACACACATCACCGACCCTCACACATATAAGCAAGCCTACTGCGATTTCTCTCCCCGCAAAACACACGCCTCCCTCCTCCCCCGCCTCACCCCCCTCTGGAAAAATAACATCACCACGTGGCCACAAGTCCTCCTCAGAGCCACCTCATCCTCCTTCATCCTCAAATCATGCAAATCCATCACCACACTCACGAGGTCCACCACCCCACTCTCAGTTCCCATCCGCCTCCTCGCCGCAATCCTCACCGAACCCCTCGATACTATCCACAACCGCCTCCCCCTCACAGGCCTCACTACCAAACAAGCATCCCCCCCCACCACTATACACCCCTCATGGATTCCCCTCCTCTCCCCACACCTCCCTCGCTCACCCCCCACCCTCTCATCCGGCATCTACACCTCCCGCACCACTCACCCCACCCCCACCGCACCCACCACACACTTAGACACAGAATACCTCACCCCCTCGGACCACCACTACCCCCCCTGCGACGTAACGCGTATCATCTCCAAACACAAGGACACATAATACGGCCAAACGCAGTACATGGTTGAATGGGCCCCGGAACACCTCACGGAATGGGACATTCAGTTACAACTCGACGACGGCTTCCGCCTCATCTCCTCCACCCCCACATCGGTATGCCTCCCCACCCCCTCCCCCACCGCCTGCTCCATCTGTCATGACCCACTGCACACAGAACCCACCTCCACATGCTGCACATGCCCGCACTTCGCCATACATTCCCAATGCCGCCCAGCTCAGGGACCCGCCACATGGCAGTGCGAGTGGTGTGCTCGCGGCCAACAACACGACCTCACCCACCTCCACGAAGTCCAGTGGGCCCCATGCCTACAACTACACGACACCATCAGTGAGACTCCCTCCGGCCCCACCGCCCTCACCGCATTTAACTCCGGCTTCGTTCCCTCCACCACACCCATTCTGCCAGAACCCGGACCCCCTCCCTGGTCACACCCCCTAATCACATTCAACCATGACCCCATCAACCCCGACCTCGACATGCTACCTACCGGCAAATTCGCCATCCACGCACACCCATCGCTCCACACCACCACCGTACTCTGCACTCCCGACGCCCGCGCGGTCATCACCCTTAACGGCCCCCGCGTCCGCCACCTCTACCAACTCTTTCGCCCCGACCTCTCGCAGCATACGTTCGAAGAGGAGGTCTACTACCTCCTCACCCGCCTAGGCTCTCGCTCAGAAATCCACTCACCCACACCCGCCACCACCACCCGTAATAGATGGGCCACTAGAGAAGACCTCCTCACAGCTCTCCGCCACACATTCCGCATCCAGATAGAACTCTACTCCGACCCCCTCAATAAATCCCTTCACTCCCACACCTACCACTCCCTATACCCCGAAGACATAGTCTTCTCATCTAGCGGCAGCAATGCCCCACACACATGGCAAGGCACCAACATAGCCAACCCCGAATACGACCACGAATGCATGCGACGAGCCATGGAACACGCAATCACCAGCGCACACCTCACAGCCCCTCACACACCCAGCGCAACCATCCTCATCCTTTCCCGGTGGGAACACACATCCTACCGCCACTCCAAATACATCAACTCCCCATACACCCACCACCTTTACACCCTCCCCAATGACGCAAACATCTTCCTACCCCCCGGACGCCCGCCGGCGGCGCAGCGGCGGCGGCCCCGGAGGGGGGTGCGCTCGCAGCCCGTCGGCATCCCCTCACCTCCCCGTGGTGGGCGCTGGAAACCCCGTAGCCGTGCCATGCCTGGCACGGTAGGGGGCTAAGAGGGCCGACAGCTCGATCCGTGGGATCATGAGCTGTCGGGAAAGCCCTGTACAGAGGGCTTTTGAATAAATAATTTCTGTGCACTACCGGCGCCAAGATCTCCCGCTCGGCCCGTCCGATATGTTCTTTCGCTAACATATACTCCTAGATACAAGCTTACTTTTTAGGAGTGGGGCCTGTACTACGGCGTCGTTTGATGGCGAGGAGGGTACGGCCGGATCAGCGGTGGGAGGCGGGTGTTGGAGCTGGTGGTGGCCAGCCGGGAAGCAGCGCCAGGAAAGGGCGCTCGCTAGCTGTCGACCAGCCCTGTGCCGGTCGAACCTTACCGAGGGGTGAGGCAAGACATGACACAGGACGGTGGCGAGTCGCAGACGGAGGAGCGGCTACAGGAGGCGGCGGCGATCCTCAGGATAAGCCGCCGCCGGAAAGCCCTGTACGGAGGGCTTTTTTGGATACTAAAAATAATGTCCGTACCCGGCGTCGAGCTAGTTGGGGAGCAGCACCAGGGTAGGGCGCTCACTAGCGCGTCGCTTCGTCGTCCAGCGTCATCTCCCGGGGGGAGGAGTAAGCTGGGACGGCAAGGAGGACAGTCGCGTTGGGAGGAGCGACACGATCTGGCGGCGACGACCCTTTGGGTCGGCGCCGCCGGAAAACCCGGCACGGCGGGTTTTGTTTAATTCCGGGCGCCCGCGGCCCGCCGGATCCGGCTACGGTGACCTCCCCCCCCCCCCCCTCTTCGACACCCACTACCCCGACAGACCTTACTACTCATATGGGTCCTTGAGCGTGGGCCCGGGTGAGCGCTCAAGAAAAGGCTGCTCGGTGGACGCGCGATCACAGGGGGGAGGGTACGGCCACATGCCGGAAAACCGACAGGTACCCGGGTACCAGACTGAGAAAAAACCGGGGAAATGAGCGGGGGAAAATAAGGCGCGGAGGCAGGAGCGCTAGTTTTTTCTATGTCTGTGTGTCTCGGTCCCCCCCACTTGTCCTCGAGGTGATGGGGGACCTCGACACGGAGGACCGCCGCGTCGGTGGACGCGGCAATACCTTGGGGCGGGGTTTACGGGATGGAGCGGCGGGATCGACGAGCGACCGCGCGAGGAGGGTTTTTTTGCCAGCCTTTCCCCTCCTACCTTCGGCAAGACCGAAGTCACGCGGGAGCTAGATTAGGCTGGCCCGTCGTCCCTCCCGAACGCCGACCGGCCTAGGCCGGTCGATACCCCGGTTCGGCAGGAGCGGGCCGTGCATCGTGAAGGTCGAGCAGCAGTTTAGTTTTGCATTTCTCGACAAGTGGATTTATTTTTCGATCTGTTTTTCTTGATTACAAAATTATTAGCTGTTACTGCCATTGGAGAGGTTGGGAACAGTGGTTAACGGTCTACCTCACGCTTCTAAGTCATGTATGGCATTGCAAAAGGGGGGCCCAGAGACAGCAGCCGGTTCTCACTGGTATTGTTGTAAACAATTTCAATTTTAATTTCAATTTCTTCCTACCCCCCGACCAACACACTGGCAACCCCACCCCTACCCCATTCGCCACACGATGGATGGTCGACATATACCCCGTCGCCAACCCCCTTGCACTCTCCACCCTCCCATCACCCACAGCCATGACCGCACTTCACAACACTATCGAATCTATCTACGGCACTCATCTCCCCAACCCCATCATCACCCCCCCACCTCCACACCTCTTTGACACCTACTCACCCCACTCAGCAGGTATATACCACCTCCCCCCAAACCCAACTCACCTTCTCACGTACCCCTTCCCGGAACGCGTACATCTAACATACCCCCCAACTAGCGGTACCCTTGCTTGGAATTGGCAAGACTTTGCATACACAGACGGCTCGAAAAAAGGAAGCTCGTCCCCCCTCGGAGCAGCAGCTACCCACCCCGCCTCGGACACCAAAATCAAAATCATGGTGACCTCTACCCCTCCCTCACACACAATAAACCGCGATGAATTAGCTGGCATAGATATAGGCCTCCAACTTGGCCGCACCCACCTCCTCACAGACAGTGCGTGCTCCCTCCGCCTCATACAAGGCTACTTAAACTGCCCTTCCGCTTACAGACACAGCATTCACCGCGACACCCTCTTATCCATCACACACACCCTTAAAACCCGCTGCGACGCAGGCATCCGTACACACCTCGGCAAAATCAAAGCACACAACCACTCCCTAGGTAACGACCTCGCAGACACCCTCGCCAACCTAGTCGCGGATGGTCACCCACCCGACACTACATACACCACAGGTTCAGAGGTCACGATAGGCCACTGGACCTGGCCATACACCCTCATTCCACAAACCCTAGGAGACCCCATACCCTACAGATACACCAACCTCAAAGCTGACGCACACACCTACAGCACCAAACACACACACACACACACACACACCTCTCTCGCAAACAACCAAACACGGAACCCTCCTCGCCCGCGCCGCGAAGGACGGCGCCGATTTCTCTTACCACAAAAAACACTCAACCCTCACAAATATCCAATTCACACACAAACAAGAATTCATGTGGGGAGTCCACAACACCCGCCTACTCACTCATAACCCCACCCTGCGCTGCCCCCTATGTGGCCAATTCACTAGCAACGGCCACATGGCCGGTAACTGCCCGACCATGTCTGGCCTAAGACATGACCGACACAACAGCGCGCTGCAACTCCTACTCTCCCTATTGGAGCGCCACAACGGAGGACGCTGGGAAACCATCACCGCAGACTTCGGTAACAAACCCATAAAATCCTTTGCTTCCCCCTCTCCTGCCCACACCCCCCTCGACTGTCACCCACCCCACCCTACCCACATGCCCACCCGCCTTGTTGATGCTCACGAAGGTCTCTCACCCGACTCCCTAACCTCGTGTCCCGCCATCCTCCCATCTAAGATCCTCCCCCCCGCGCTGCGACCCCCCGCACACAAACCCGACTTTATCCGACTCCTCGAACCTCGGTTCGTTGGCCACACTAACGGTCGCCGCCGTTACGCATCCATAAAAAAGATTCAGATAGGGGAATGGAAGTATTGCACGGACAACAACCTCTCCCACACAGCTCACCTCATACGTGCCAAATACACCTCCCTTGCAAACGCCATCCGCAGCCACTGGCCAGGCACAGTGGTCGACATCCTTCCCATCGTCATGAGCCGCACAGGTACACCGCACTCCTCCACCATCACGAGTCTCACCTCCCTACTCACCGCCCGCACCGACCCTCCTGATAAACTCGTCTCCAAAGCACGCCTCGACACGTCTCGCATCCTTGCACAACTCCACACGCATACTGTCCAATGGCTGCATCACCTCCTACTCATATACCGCATCAAGTCCCGCACGACCTCCCGCCGCGCCTCCGCACATTGCCCCTTCGCACGACCCAAAATGCACGCAGCCCTCGCCTCTTCTTGCACACCTCCCCGGGGGGGAGTAAAACCCCCGACCCCCATTGGAGAGGTTGGATTTAAGTGGTTAACGGTCTAGCCCTGACTTGTAAGTTCCCTGTATGGCATAGTTGGGAGGGCCCAGAGACAGCAGCCGACGCATCCGGCTTTTGGTGAAAAACCGGCGCATACGGTACATGTTGTAAACAATTTCAATTTCAATACCAACCTCAAAACTGACGCTCACACTCACAGCACTAACACACACACACACACACACACACACACACACACACACACACACACACACACACACACACACCCCTCTCGCAAACATCCAAGCACGGTGCCCTCCTCGTCCGCGCCGCGGAGGACGGCGCCGACTTCACATTCCACAAAAAACACATGTGGGGAGTACACAACACCCGCCTACTAACACACAACCCCACCCTGCGCTGCCACATGTGTGGCCAATTCACTTGCAACGGCTACATGGCCGGTAAATGTCCCACCATGTCTGGCCTAAGACAGGACCGCCACAACAACACTCTACAACTACTACTCAGCCTCCTGGAACGCCACAACGGAGGACGATGGGAGACCATCACAGTTGACTTCGGTAACAAGCCCATCAAATCATTCGCATCCCCCACACCCACCCACACCCCCCTCGACTGTCATCTCCCTCACCCCACCCACATGCCCACCCGCCTTGTTGCTGCTGATGAAGGCCTCTCACCCGGCTCCCTAACCTCGTGCCATGCCATCCTCCCCGCCGAGATTCTCCCCCCCCGCACTGCAACCCTCGGCACACAAACCCGACTTTATCCGACTCCTCGAACCTCGATACGCCGGTCACACAAACGGTCGCCGCCGATACTCATCAATTAAAAAGATTCAGATAGGGGAGTGGAAGTACTGCACGGACCACAACCTCTCACAAACAGCCCAACTCATACGTGCCAAGTACACCCCCCTCGCCAATGCCATCCGCAGCCACTGGCCAGGCACCGAAGTCGACATCCTCCCCATTGTCATGAGCCGCACGGGAACACCGCACTCATCCACCATCTCCAGTCTCACATCTCTACTCACCCTCCGCACTGACCCTCCTGACAAACTCATCTCCAAAGCACGATTCGACACGTCCCGTATCCTGACACAACTCCACACGCACATTGTCCAATGCCTACACCATCTCCTACTCATCTACCGCATCAAATCCCGCACGACCTCTCGCCGCGCCTCCACACACTGCACCTTCGCACGCCCCTATATGCACGCCGCCACCAACCCGCATCAGACACTCCTAGGGGGGGGCGTAAACCCCCCGGACACCCTATGGAGAGATTGGATTTAGGCGGTTCACGGTCTAGCAATGACTTGTAAGTTTTCTGTGTGGCATAGTTGGGAGGGCGCACAAACAACAACCGGCGCATACGGTCAATTTTGTAAACAAGCGCATACAGTACAGGTTGTAATCAATTTCAATTTCAATTTATTTTGACATCCACACCTTGAAATATTTGATGTTAAATCCGAACGGGTACGAGCGACACGACCTCCTCGCCGACGGGCGCGGGGTGCATGCGTGCGATTGCGACTGCGAGTGCGAGTGGAGGGATGTGTGCGTGCAAGATCGGCGGTCGAGGCGCCGGGGCGGGAAGCGTGCATGTTGCGTGAGTGGTTGCGGTCGGTGGTGGCGGCGGGGCGCACGGCGGAAGTAACACGGTAGGCACCATGTGGTCTCCCGGTGCGCGTGAGTGCTCGCGTTAGCAGCGGGCTCGATATCCTTTTATTATTATTTTACAAAGATGCCAATTACAAGTTATCAGTTAGTGTAAAAGATATTCGTTTGTAGCCGAAGGGTAGGAGAAAAAGACAAGAACTTTCGCCAAGACATGTAACGCGTAACTTGATCCGCGGCGGCGCCACCGGGATGGGCAGCGCATGCTAGCCGGCCGGCGCGAGGAGGTGCAGCAGCGCACGCCAATCGGCCGGGATGGGATGCGCCACCGACCGTAGCGACTGCTGCTACCGCTGCGACAGCCACGAGCAAAGCCTGCAACGGGACGAGCAAATATTGCTGCTACCGTTGACCGGCACGAGGAGTTGCAACAACGCATACCAATCCGCCGGATAGCAATCGATTGGGATAGCAGTCGGCCGGGATGGGGCGTGAGTGCATGCAGTCGCGGGGCGGTCGGCGGTGGCGGTCGGGGCGCACGGCGGAGGTAACCTCCTGGGCGGTGAGGGGCTCCCGGTGCGCGGGAGCATTAACGTTAGCACTGATCCATGTATCCCGTTGTTATTCTTTTATTAAGTCATTAGTTACAATTTACAAGTTAATTTAAAAGATATACTACACGTTTGTAAGCTAAACTGAAGTGAAAAAGACTAAAACTTTCGCGATGACATGTAACGCATAACATGTTCCGCGGCACTACATGCTAGTCGACCGGCGCGGCAGCACATGAAAGTCGGCCGGCAGCCGGCGCAGTCGGGATGGCGCGTTGCGGCATCGCAGTCTACCGGGCAGCGCGCGTGGCGGGGACATACCGTGCAACCGAGGTACCGCGCGGAGCACTAATCCGAGCGCGCGGTAGTACGGGCACTAGCAGTTTGCCGGCGTTGCGGTACGCTGGGATGGCAGGCGGCCGTGATGGCGCATTGCGGCACCGCAGCCGCGATGGCCGTCGACCTAGATGGGGCGTTGCGGCAGCGCAACCAGTATGGCGGGCGCGCATGACAGTCGGCCGGGCAACCGAGGTACTGGGCGGTGCAACACCCCGAGCAGGAGGCAGCCGCCCGAGGTGCAAGGCGAAGCAGCAGCCCGAGCAAGAGGCAGCCGGGACAAGAAAGGAACAGAAAAGGATTATTACAAAGTTGGCGTGCGGAGCGCGCAAAGACCAGATTAATACATTAGGTGGTTTGTATGTGCGACAGAAACGGAATAGGAATCACATAATAGTTAGTCGATATATGACACGATATGTAATGTGGGTGGGGTTTCGGAATCAGATTTTGTGGTGTTAACTAACACACTATATCAAGACCATTCCGAATATGATGGGCCCGATGTCGAGTTGGTGGTATCTCCGGTTAACAATGCTGTGGCACTCGCTACCCAATTGACTTGCCTACAACTTCCGATTCCCTATGCTCTCACTCTCTCGGGAGATTTTGAGCGGGTCCACATTCAACACGGCATTTTGCGCATTCTTCGTCCCCGGGCCTACAAAGACCTCTTGGCGTTTTACACACCTTCCCCACTGGACTATATGACGGTGACTTCGGGTACGGGTCGCGGGGCTTTGGCTCGCTTTTTCACTTCACATTAGTCATGTTTCAAGGTGCCATCCGATTGCTTTACGACGGTAGCGCAACGGGGGTTGGGCCTCATTGCGGGGCAAGCCTCTCATGATGGGAAGTGTCCAAGGTGCAGTGAAGCTCCCCCCGAGTCTCATGGTTCTGGATCTTCGTCGACCGTATCGGGCACCTCTATATCGGTTGAGCGCTCCACATGTACTATGCTTATGGACCACATCCCCCGGTGCCCGAGCTTTTGGTACGTGATCCAGCTCCACGATCGCATTGTCCACGTGCTTGAGGAGTTCATACTTGAAGCAGGGGCTACTAAGGGGCGGGACTCGCGGTCGGACGTCCCCCGTATTCGATCGGGGGCGTCTCGGGATCGACCTTGGGATGTGGTTTGGTTAGACTTTAGGGCTCCACACTGTCATCTTGTTGTTGATGTAACGGTCACAGCAAGTGCTCGCACGATCAGCATTGTTCCTCATATAGGTGCTCGTCTCCCACTCCCGGGTAGTCTTGCATTGGGAGCTCAGCATGGCAAGCTCGATGCGGACCTCCGCACTTCCGCTTTGCTTTGCATGCCTTCGGTTCAGTCGGTCCATGATTGTTACCCCTTCGCTCTGGAGGATGGGGGCCGGTTGGCGCCTATGGCGGGTGAGTTGGTAGATCGCTTGGCTCTTTTGGTGGCAGTTCGTCGCTGCCATGGCATGGGTGTTGCAGGCTCTCGTTCAATGCGTTTTGATAGTTGTGTCCGCACGCAACATTTCGCTCGTCGATCTACTTCTTTTTCCTTTTCACGTTTTCGGGGGGATGTGCGGCGAGAATTCATGCAACGTCTTTTTGCAGCTCTCCATGGCACTTTGGGCTCCGATCTTCGCGACGATTTGCAAGAGGGCGGTGTTAATGTTGTGGCATGTCTTCGTGTTCCTCGGGCTTAGGCCTTTGGAAGTGTTTCCTCCTTTCTCCTTTTTGCTTGTCTTTTCTTGTAAGCCCATTTTTATGAGAATAATATTGATGCAATATTTCATCCAAGTTAATACTTAAGGCACGGACGCAAACCGCAATGACATCAATCTGCATTCTAAAGATGATGTAAAATCTCTAAATTACATGTTACAAATTAAAGTTCGAATTGTATATAGAATTCTAAATTATCGGTTAGAACATCTATATAGTCATTAATTCCAGTGCACATGTTCACTATGTTTCTCTCCGTTATGTGGGAGTTCCTCGTGGTTTCCCGCGTTTTCTTTGCTAGGTACTTGTATAGTAGTGCTTCCATTGTCTTATCCTTGCTCTCGTGACCCTCTTGCTTGCCTCCTCTCAGTTTTCCCTTTAATTCATGTCCTCGTGCCTATGGTATTTTCAGTAACCCTTTCCAACAAGATGTGTATAACAATGTGTTATACGAATACAAATCTACGCATGAAGAAAGAATACACAATCTTTTCGAGTTTCTTTTTATTCATTATTCATCCGCTGCGTCGCCGAATTCCGGTCGCAAAGCGGGGATGCTACTACTCCCCTCGCCGAACCTCCTCCGCTCGTGCACTTTCCACGCTCGGCACGGCGCCAATCCTATGTATGACATATGCATGCCGGCATGTTACAACGATTCGCGCGACCGTGGGCTTGTTTCGTTGTATTCCCAACCTAGTTCCCCCCTCTTGTACTGAAGTCCGAGCGTTTTGATCGCGCTTGATCCACTCGCGTTTTTGGCTTCGGATCCGCCCACATCGGATCCCTTGCTTGAGGGATCTTCATCTCTACATTTATCACGGTGTTGTGCACGTAAAAAAATGTGAATAACGTTTATCAACGTGCACGGATGCACGTCGATATGCGCGTCCCATCAGTCTTTTGGCCGCGCCTTCGGGCTGCCGTCATCCACATCCTACTATCTACGTGTAATTGAGTATGTTGGAAAACAAAATGTAAAGTTTTTCTGATTTTGTATAATCTAAAATCATTTTACAAAAGGAGACTTATCATTGTGTTGAGTGTTTGTGATATTGCTTTCATTTATTCTCCCTGTGCAATTTTTCTACGTGCCCTCCTTCACCCGTAGCCGTATCGTGTCATTTTCTATAAAAAGTGATGTAATAGTTTAGAAACTTGTCGCTGATGTCTTGCCTACACCACCTACAAGTTTCCTCGCGCGGCGCGTGACGAGGCGCAGCTTGTCGCCTTAACGTCTTACTTTCGCGCCGTTTCTTGGGAGCTTCTCGTATTTTCCCGTATTTTCTTTTCTAGGTCTCTGCACATTGTAGTCCTTCGATTTGCTGTGTCCTTAATTTCGTAACCCTCTTGTCGCTCTTTTCCTCTTAATTTTTTCTATTTTCTATATGTGTAGTCGTCGTGACTAACATGGCACGTTTTGTAATCCAAAATAAATATCCTAACTACAATGCATGAAAACAAAGACCACGACATCACATAAGAATAACATAACAAACTACATGGCGCCCGCCGGCGGCGCAGCGGCGGCGGCCCCGGAGAGGGGTGCGCTCGCAGGCCCGTCGGTACCTACCTCTACCTCCACGCGGTGGGCGCTGGTAACCCTGTAGCCGTGCCATGCATGGCACGGTAGGGGGCTAAACGAGGTACCAACAGTTGCGATCCGCGGGATCAGCAGCTGTCGGGAAGCCCGGTATGGAGGGTTTTGGAAAAACGTAATATCCGTACACCGGCACATGGACCTCCCGTTCGGCCTGTCAGATATGTCTTTTCCGCGACTAAATACTCGCATATGCTCTTGCGACGATGGGGCGGGAGCGGCGTTTGCGAAATATTTTTTGGCGAAGAAGGGTACGGACGGATCGGCGGAGGGACGAGGGTGTTGGAGCTGGCGGCGGGCAGCTGGGAAGCAGCGCTAGGGCACGGCGCTCGCTAGCAGTCGCCAGCCCTGCGAGAGCCTAAGGTCTCCCCTTGGGGCGAGGCCTGATGCTACGCAGGACGGAGGTGGGTCGCAGCCGGAGGAGCGGCACGGTCTGGCGGCGGCGGTCCTTAGGATCACCTGCCGTCCGAAAAGCCCGGTACATGGGGTTTTTGGAAAAAATCCCGTACCCGCCATCTTTTGAGGACCGGCGACTCGATCCTTGTGTTCTACCAACCCCTTCCCTAGTCGGTACCCGGTTATCGATAGGTTGCCTGAGGCTGTGTGCCTAGGGTTATCGTAACGGCACACTGCTCATAAAGGCGGCCCCCTAACAACGTAAACCACCGGGAGAGGGTAAGGACGGCCACAACGCGATCAAATAGGTGTTGGAAACAGACGGAACAAGGACATGGGACAGGAAAAAATCTGGCTCAGAGGCAAGAGAGCCAGCCGGACACCGTATGTAGCCTAGTTATTTTCTCTTCTTAGCCCCCGAAGGAGGAGAGAAGACTCCGCTAGGTGGCGCGCTGCGTCGGGAGGAGCAGCTAATACCTCGGGCGGGGTTGAGCACGGATCGAGACGGGACCGACGACGACCTAAGCGAGGGGGTTTTTCACCTGCCTTTCCCCTCTAGCTCCGGCACGACCGGAGTCGCACATGAGCCGAGGTCATGCAGGTTCGTCTCGACCAGCTCAAGCTGAACAACCTTGCTGATCAGCGACCCCGCAGCGGCTGGAGCAAGCCGCGTATCGTGGAGACTAGCGACATTTAATATTTCATACTTGTATCCAAAAAATTACGTATAGATCGAAAAAATAATAAATACCTTGTTACGTGTATGTTTTAGACGGTATCGTCACTGCCAATGGAGAGGTTGGGATTAGTGGTTCACGGTCTACTCCAGTTTATAAGTCCATAACTAATTGGCGTTGAACGGGGGGGCCAGAGACAGCAGCGGGTTTATACCGGTATTGTTGTAAAAAAATTCAATTTCAATTTCAACAAACTACACAATAAAAACATACATCTTATGATGAGGATAGTTGTACCCATGGCAGGATGAAAAGCAGAGATACGATAAAAAGGTCGACATAATAAAGAGTTGCATCAAGGTCGAGAAAATAAATCAAATTAAAGATAGGTGAACAAGATAAGCCGCAAACACCGTCGATGGAAAGTTTGACGATACCTTTCCCAAATAAAGATGAAGACGTGACATGCTATGTGATGTAAACTATTAAATATACGTGAGCATGATAGAAAATGTAATTCTGCGGCATCAAGTAGAATGAATACCGAAATCATTAATGATGCCGCCCCCCACGTGGGCTTGGGCCAATGCGCTTGCTTGTGGCCCATATATTTCATGCTAGGAGGTGGAGGGTATACATACCTGTGCCCTACTACGGAGGACAAGATGCCGAGAGCGCGCTCTCCACGGTGGTGAGCAACCTGCGCATAACGCAGGTAGCTTATCTAACACCACGTTAATTAATGTGGATCCCCTGAGGCGGCAACGTAAGTAATTTTGAGTGCCACAACAAAAAATATATGCTAGGAAGCACGTACCGGAGGCTGGGCGTGATGTTGTCGCTCATTTGGCTTTGTTAGGGTTGTCATACAAATCTCAAGCTTGGATTGGGTAATGTCATGTGCATCGACCGAGTTCACATAGTATCCCTAAATCTACAATGATGAGTGTCAACATTTCTCGGGAGCCAAAACCGTGAAGGATTAACGGTACCCGTAGCACTATCGCTAGAGTAGTAGAGTGTCCCAGCAAGTAACAACACTATTGAAGTTGCAAGGTGACTATATACAAGAGAATATATACAATAGTCACCATGGGATGGGCATAAATAGTCTAGCCGCCTCGACGGAGTGCTAAGTGATGTGTGGACTTACAGATGGATATTGATAGTGCTGCTATGAAAGTGACATTGATAAACGGTGCAGCTAGGACAGGTTGCTAATATATGGTGTTGCTTGTGCTAATGTAGTGGATGAGAGCTGACTGACAGTTCACATATCATGTGGTATACGTGATAGCTAGTACCTGTGTGATGTAGAAACGTAAATGTACCGCTGATACTAGCTAGATTATGCACTCCTCCACAAAAGTCTGCACAAGATTTTGCACCTTCGCAAGTAAAAATGTAATCATGCGGAGATTTTATTGACAAATCTCATGAAACCCTAGGCAATGCTTTGAGGCCCAAGATGGAATGCGCCGACAACTACGGGGGGCGAATTCGAGCACCGCCGGGCTTGTGTAGTTGGGGTTATTGCGCCCGCATCCGTGCGGCACGCTCTTTCAAACAGTCGCCATGCTAGTGAGACGACAGGAGTAACGGGCACACAGCGCCGCAACATGAATGATGATGTCGCGGTCGCGCAAATATAACGCATAGGCGACGGAGGGAGGAGGTGTTGGGCAGGCCGCTGTGGGGAAAACGCGCGAAGTCGCGTATGTCGACTTACCACCGATATGCGCACAACCCAAGGGCAAGCCGCTTTCGGCCACAATGTTCAAGCGATCATAACTTACTCCAAATATGGTCAAAATATTTTAAAACAGGTTCCGTTGTACGCGTTCTTTCCGTGCGCGTCGAACCCACCAACTCCGGAGTTCGAACACCCAAAAACAAAATTTATGTGAATTGTTTTAATTTCGAATTATTCCGGCAAAGTTGAGCCGCAGTGCCAAGCAACACCCGTCGAATTCGGCTCACCTCATGAGGCGATTTGTGCGGGGTTTGTTGATATTGTCTACTTGTGCAAGGGGTCACATGTGACCCCTTACAGAAAACGCTTGTTTTTATATGCATCTTTTGGCATGATGTTGTGCCCCCCCTCGAATAGTTAATCTACAAGGCCATCTCGATTCAGTGCAAAAACAATTATTGAAATCGGTGGTAGTTTAGTGAAGTAGTGCTCATCGGAACATGCGCTAGTCGGGGGCTTTCAGTTACTCCGATCGCGGCGCACAATCACTTTTCAGCTACTCACCATGCGAGCCGAACTGTACCCGTTCTGCGTTCCGGGCGTGGAAGTGGTGGCCTTGGCCACCCTTTTCGACGAAGGTGATGCCCATGGATGGTCTAGGGCCACTTACGGTGAGCATTGGGCCACTGCTACACTCACGGGGGTCGTTAGCACTATAACGGACGCTTCCGCACTAGTGCGATGAAAGAATGGTGATGAGGTGGAGGTTCAACTCGAGGACAGAGAACTTAACGGCGAGACCCTCCGAAGAGCCCAAACCGCCTTGGTTGAGCAATCTAATCTCTACAGCCAGAACCGACTAATTTTAGTCGTTTGTGGCACAAACGACTAAAATTAGTCGGTTGTGCTTTTGGGCTTTTTCCATAGGTAGGAAACTTCAATTTCTTACCACCGAATAGCCACAGGTACCTAAGACAAAACGTAGTTCGGGAAAATTTACTATTCTTGGATTGGTGGACTTGCGACACTGGGGGAGCGTGCTGTTTGCAGGCAACATGGGGGTTGTGCCACTCTGATTGTGTACACCGTTCTCCCGATTCTAACATGAAGAAGTTCCCGGAACGGCTTCACTACTTCGTCGGAGCTCGAATTTCTACCCTAAGGCACCCACTTTGATGTAGAGGGGACTCCTAGGTACTCTAGGCGGAAGTATGAGGGCAAGTGGAGTACAGCACGGGTGGTGGTGTGTTCCGCGCGGAGTCGGTTGGGGATTCGCGGTACGTCACTTCCCGGTCGCCGGTGATACTGGCTGACTTTCACCTCAGGACCTGCGCCATCAGGCTAGCTCACGTCCCCAAAACAAGCACGAACACACCCTAGGGAGTACTGACCTTGGTTCCGAAGTCATTGGCGGCTAGTTGGCTGGGCGCGAGTTGGACTGTCCAGTTTTCAGCGCGGACGTAGGCGCGAAAAA
The DNA here is from genome assembly GCA_026401115.1 of Tetraselmis chui. Classification (NCBI taxonomy): domain Eukaryota; kingdom Viridiplantae; phylum Chlorophyta; class Chlorodendrophyceae; order Chlorodendrales; family Chlorodendraceae; genus Tetraselmis; species Tetraselmis chui. The sequence goes on from JAPMLY010000784.1 coordinate 18,023, forward strand.
ATCGCTCGAAAATTACCGGCGTCGGGACCCGCCTCACATTGCGCGGAGAGCAGCAACTCTAGCGGCCCCAATTTCCTTCTTTGAAAGCTTGAGCATCTTACATGAAATCATTGAAGGAGCTGGGGGAGTTTGGAGAAGCGTGGTGAAGGGAGTCGCAGCAAAAGGTGTTGCAGGAAAAATGCTGCCGGATGACGGAATGGCTTAAGCGGCACCCGTCGACGATGCGACCGTGCCGACGAGGTGAGGCCAGCAAGACCTATCAGAAATTCACATGTCCGTCCGCCCAAAGCTCTCACTATCGTCGGTGAACACTTTTTAACGAGTCGTTTCATTTTCGCAGGTTGCTGAAACCCGACAGCGTACACATGCTGCGTTGTTTTTTCGCAGTACAAACGCTCTCACCACCGGGAGCAACGTCGCATACCGCCGGCCATACTTAAGTTTTCCGCGCGCTGAAATACCACACACACGCTTTAGCAAAGCTGCGGCAGCCGACATCACTGAGGAATCCATTGATGTTGGGGGCACTGATACTGAGGACGAGCTTGCTGAGTTTTACCGTCGGCGGGTTTGGGATGTTAGTAGCGCGTCGCTGTTTGGCATGCGATGCAATTGCAAAGGGTGGAGTCTCAAACGCGCAAAAAGGTGAGTTGACTTTGCATTGCATCGCTCATTAAGAGGGTGTTAAGGTGTTGTGATGCTGCACCTGCGTGTTATGGCGGGAAGGGCAGCAGAATGTGCCAAAAACTAGAGGTAGCTTTATATCGCGCGCATGAGAAATGTAAGTCATGTTGGTAACCAACTAGATTTGAAGTGTAGCTGAAAACAGTGAGAGACGTCTGTCAATGGGCATGCATAAGCAGCGGGTGCATCATGAACCTTCAATAGTCATGTCGCAGCTGCAACGTGACTCTCATGTGCATTCGCATGGTTCATGCTGGACACATCATTCATGGTATTGCATATGGTTGGGTTCCAACCAAGTGGTTGGCAATGTGTTGCAGCGTTTCACATGCACAAATTTCACTGCGATGAGGTCGAATAGCTCATTTCAGATCTAATGTGGAAGCTAGCTAGAGGTGCCCTCATGAGTTTTCCAGCAATTGGAGAGCAATAGAACGGACTGCGAGGCGATGCACTGTAAAAATCACAAATTAATAGTCTGAAATGTTGTTTGAAATTCCCTGTTTAGCACAATCGACTAATTTTAGTCGGTTGTGCTTTCTCGTCATTAAACACACAACATCTACTCAAAAAGTCCCAATGTGATCAAGGTGCACACTCAACCCACTGTTGAGCTCGGAGAAACACGCCATTGCATCAGGTCATTGTGTATATGGTGATAGTTATTGTTGGAAGTAGAGCAAATTGGAATTTCAGATTTTGCCTTTGCGGGCGGTCATTTTTCTGTCACGTGGGTTTTATTCAGGTCAATAAAAGTTCATTGTTATGTGCTTCTTTGGGTACGAAATTCGTGCCACAGATAGTTTGGAGTGTTGGGAGCAACATGTTGGTAGCATTTTCAATTTTTCAAAATCTAGAGCAAGTAATAGCGTTAACTACACAAGGTGCACAACCGACTAAAATTAGTCGGTTGTGTCCGGCTGTAGAGACTAAGCCCCAAACAAGCAGCCGGACCGGAAAAACTTTGGTGGACGGTTCCACAAGCGGCCCTGCTGAGGTAGAACCGGAGTCGCAGGAGCCGCTTTTTACGTACGCGGGAAGAAAAATCGGGGCAGCAATTACCACCGGCTCACTAGTCGGTAAGCATTCCGGCGTCGCGTCGCCACAGGTCCCCAGCGACGACTCAAAGGACAACAATGCTTCCCTTGACATCGGCAGCAACCATGAGTCCAAGTCGGAGGAGCGAGGTGGGGGTCGTGGGAGCTGAGGTGCCCGAGGCCGCCGTCGTGGTAGCGGCGAGTCATTGCGCGGCCGCGCTTCCGCTCGTGGGAGAGGCCGAGGGCGTGGCCGTGGTCGTGGACGTGCAACCGACTCGCTGCCCGTCCAAGGTGAGATTACTCTCGGTGATAGTGACACGAGTGAGGACGTCTCGGAGCCGGAGGCCGAATCCGAGCCGGAGGATGAGCCCGACCCGGAGAGCCTTATCGTAGGGAGCCAAATATGGAGAAAACGACAGGGCCGCAACATCGACCCATTTCTTTGCAACGGTCACCAACGCCCGGCCACTTTCAAGCTCCACAACTCATCGGTAAGAGCGAGGTCAACGCCTTCTTGCTGTGGAAGCGCTTCAAGCCTGGCCAACATCAATGCAGCCACGACTTCTTCCGGAGAATGCTGGTACTTGAAATGATGTATCACCCCATTTGCATGCGCGAGATTTGTGAGCGCCATGCCCTTCGGTCCTACCGCCCCGTTGACTCCCACCACTTGCTGTTGAACCCGGTTGGAGAGACTTTGCGGGGCCGCTGCAAGCACCGCAGGTGCAGGTATTGCTCAAAAAAGACGCAGCACCATTGCGAATGTGGCCCTTGGGTGGAGGGACAGTTGTGCATGCTCGTATGTAGCCCTGCGCAGAATCCTGAGTGCTTTGCCAAGCACAATGCTGGCATCATGTCCCCCAACAAGCGGTCTCTTGCCGTGGCACAACAATGGGTGGCAAGGAAGACTGCAAATGAGACTTGAAAGGTAGTTTTTGTATCTAGCTCAGCTTTAGGTGGCAAGTGCTCAGCTCAGGTGGTAAAATCAAGCACGGACATCAACAGGGAAAAATATGACTGACTAAATGATCGCAAATCTTTTCTCTTTTTTGCACCATGTTGTTAAATCGCGTATCTTGCATTCTGGTCTATATGTATGCGCATTTTGGAGTCACTCTGAACCATTCATGGGGCACACTTATGCATGAGATGACCCCCTACTAATGTTGAAAAATGGGAGGTGTCACATGTGACCCACTACGAAACCCGCCACCAACCATATGAAATCACTGAAATTTCCCACAATTTCTCAGTATGATGTTTATTGAAAAGTTTGAATGTGTGTGGACCAGTTTAAGCCGATTGTGAGGCCGATGGATGAAGTTACAATAAATTCCGTGAAAGACTCTGCCTAGCGCTACTTTTTGCCGTCAGAAGTGGCTAAGACCCATGATTACATGTCATCAGCATGGCCTCTGTAATGCTCACAACCGACCCCCGTCTTCTACCACAGATCAAACATGTCTAGAGGAGCAACATACTAAAGAATGGGTGGATTCTGAGATTATCTACATGTGCTCGCACCGGATGGAGGAAACCGAATGGGAGGGGTCAAATGTGACCCCTTCCACGGGCAAATAGACAATATATGTTTACCAATTCTTCATTCCTACTGATTTCCGAGCCTAATTCCCGACGTGTGCCACGCGTGGGGCGGGTGTGGTTGGCACAAGCACATACCCAAGCATTCCAAACACCACCGTCAACGTAATGAGTCCCTAACGGCCAAGTTGGACCTCGCCCCTCCCCTAAGCCACTCGCCCTCGCATATTTACAACGTGCAGAGTTTATCTAAATCTGCGTCATGTGCGTTTTTGCTCGCTTGCTTTTCAAAAACATCACCCGTGCCTACGGCGTGAACTTCCGTGCTCTATTCACACACCCTCAAACCAAACCTCGCGCATTGAACACGGCACCCACGCCTCCAAATCCCCTCCCAAAAGTCCCCAAAAGTACGGGTACGTGGAACACGAGTAGTGTGCATCTTGGTATGAGCGCTTGAGCAATACCCAAGCGTGGCGCTCAAAACGACGTGTGTAGTTAAAACAATTTCCTGGAATTTATGGGCTTAATTCGACAACCTCCACCGACAACACCCGCTTTAAGATGAGGTCTAACCACCCCGGATGACAGTTATCTGTTTGCTTCCCGGCCTCCTACAACTGCGTGGCACACGGGTGTCGTCGTGCTTGACATGGTAAGAGGGGAACGTGTTCTTGACTAGCGTTTGTTTAACATAATGTATGTCCGGACTTTTGTGGAGGAGTGTATTTGTTGTGATGTTAGCATTAGAGAATTACGGCGAGTTGGCAACTGTCCCAGTGCCACAATGATGCCCTACTCAAGCACGACATGCATATCTAACCTTGGAAGCGGTTTTATTGACACCGCATTTTTGCGTGTTTTACATTTTCTTACAATATAACATGACAGTAAAATGACTGAAATCAATACATAGTTTTAGGTGGTGATGTGTAGGGCTTTGGGAATTAAGGCATCCCCAATGAATGGTTCTCACAGAACATGTCGCCCTAATTTTCTATGTCTCCAGCAACCATGTGAGCTGATCGTGGTGTGAGCTGGTGACCTGCGTGCTAGTGGAGGCTACCTCGAAACGACTCCGCCTTTTCATACTCGCAGTGTACATCAGCTTTGAGCTCTCGAGGCACTGCTGAACGTCGGGGAGGGCCTCCACGATGCCTGCATTGTCCTCCGGTCGGATGAGGACGGTGGCCTGCTCCTGCACCATGCTCTCCAGCTTCACCCCCGTCTTCCTCTCCATCTGAAGAAGAGGGCTCCCTTTTCGGCCGAGAGCGGTCGCCACCGGGCCAGAGGCGAGCGAGCTCTGAACCAAGCTACTGCACTCCGTGGTGAGATGAATGCAGCCAGGTAAGCAGGCCCGCATCATGCATGCTGCGACGCATGGCACAATGCCAATCACGCCATACTGTGACTGCACATCGCCCATCAAACCAGAGGACAGGCTGCCGCTAGCGAGCCCAAACTGCAGCTGCATGGGACTTCCATCCGGCCAGTTCCAGTTCTTACTTGCATTCAGCACGCTCAGGCTAAACATGACGGCTCTCACAGCGTGATGTAGCCTGTCCTGAGGCACCCCAAACTCTGCCACAAGGCCAGCCACGGCGATGTAGCCGCCGTCGGATGTGCATACCTTGCTGAGGCCAAATGCATCAGCGTGGCTGTCGATGGAGCAGATGACCCTGTCCAGGAACTGAAGCATGGCTGGCGCTGGCAAGTTCTGGTGCATGGTCATGAAACCCAGGAGGTTGCATCGAATCACAGTCACTGATGTGTGGGTCCGTGTCAGACTCGCCTTCATGTTTGACGACCTCCGAGCCTTCAAGCCACCGCCGGACAACGAGGAGTTATTGTTGTGAGCAAATTCACTCTGCCCTGGCGACGGCGTCTGCAAGCTCGAGTTCGAGTTCAAGCTCGACACGCGGTTGGTCTTAAGGAGAGAGTTTCGGACCTCGTTGCGCTGCGACTCCTTTATCAGCAGCTCGAGGCACGCCTTGCCCACGGCGGAGGGCATGAAGGAGTGGATCATGCTCTTGTGCAACGCCGCCTGCACGCTGACCTCGCGCTGCAGCACCCAAAGCAGCAAGTACGCGAAAAGTGTCATGCCAAACACGGTCATACATGCGTACAGCTGCACCTGCCACTCCGCGACCTCGAAGTCCTCCAGTAGGAAGCCGCCCGGACGCTGGACGGTCCAAGCGAAGGCGAAAGAGACGGCCGCAAAATACAGCGTTAGAAACCCGTACTTAAAGACGGGGCGGAGGTGGAGCAGGAGCGCGGTGAAAGGCCCCGCGCTAGACCAGCATATGACGCCGCCGGAGGTTGCGAAGCCTCCCAGCTCGACCATCAGAAGTGCCGGTAGGAGGGTGACGCCGAGGAGATGCATAAGGATGAGGGCGGGTAGCGGCCACACGCTGAGCTGGAAAACCATTTTCGCACCGAGGAGGGGTAGGCAGGTGACGGGGTAAAGTATGGGGAGTATCACGAGCCCCGGAACCGATAGACCGTACAGATATCCATGGAGCGCAGCCCAAGCGGTTGCGGCCAGGCTGCATACCACCACGGACACCGTGACGAGTTTGTCTGACATTTCAATAACCTCGCCACGGGGGTCACAACTTGACGAAATAAAGTACACCGAACCAAATTAAGCAGAAGCAGTACTGTGTCGAAAACCCGACCTCGTCGCGACACAGGTTCGTTCCTGTCAGTGTCGTGAGTCACCCGCACAAGTCCCTGCGCAAGACAAACTGCATAGCGAGTGAATTCTCGATTAGTTGTACTACACTCCTGCAAGTATATCAACTCATCTCTTGGCCCTCGCAATCCTTCGCTGTTGAGGGCGAGCGTGGAAGTGTAGCGCGTAGTCCCTGGGCGTGCAAGGACTAGGCGGCTTGATTCCGACAGAATCGTCATCAGTACAGGTGCGCGGCTACGGGTACTCTTCCTCCATACTAATCCTTACAGTATGTATATGAGGATTGAGGTAGGGGACTGTACCGTTCAGGTACGGGTACCGTAGCAGTTCTTGTAAATGGTCACATTAAAAAAACAATCTTACAAGAATATAAAAGCAGTGGAGGCCACTAAGCAAAAAGCGGAAATGAGGAAAAAATCTAAGCCCGAGGAACAGGAAGGCATGTCATAGCGTCAGCACTGCCCTCCTGCAAAGCGTCGCGGAGATAGGAACCCAGAGTACCATGAAGAGCAGCAGAAAGACGTTGCATTAATTCACGTCGCACATACCCCCGAAAACGTCAAAAGGAACATGAGTAGTTCGACGAACGAAATGATGCAAACGGACATAATTGTCAGAGCGCAAGGAGCGAGAGCCAGCAACACCCATGCCAAGGAAGCGACGAACTACCAACAAAATAGCCAGGCGATCAACCAACTCAGCCGCCATAGGTGCCAACCGGCCCCCATCTTCCATAGCGAAAGGATAGTAGTAATGGACCGATTGAACCGAAGGCGTGCCAAGCAAAGCATAAGTGCGGAGGTCTGCATCGAGTTCGCCATACTAAGCTCCCAATGCAAGGCTGCCATGGAGTGGGAGACGAGCACATATACGAGGAACATTGGTGTTCGTGCGAGCACTTGTAACCGTCAGATCAACAACAAGATGACGGTGTGGAGCCATGAAGTTCAACAAAACCACATCCCCATGACGATCTCGAGAAGCTCCCGACCAAATGCGGCGGACCTCAAACCGCAAGTTCCGTCCCTTAGTGGCTCCCGCTTCAAGCTATGGAGCGCTCACCCGACATAGCGACGCCCGAGACCGTCGACGAAGATCCAGACCCGCGAGACTCTGAGGGAGCCTCATTGCACCGAAGGCACTTTCGAACATGAGAGGCGCGCTCCGCAGTGAAGCCAAGCACACGGTGAGCTGCCATTGTTAGCCAATAGCAATCTCATGGCACCTTGAAACAGGACTCATGTGAAGCGAAAAAGAGAGCCAAAGCCCCACGACCCGTACCGTAGTTAATACATAGGTTTGAATTACATGGCTAAAATTCCGCAGCAACATGCGTTACATGTACCAACGACGGTACATCTCCCCTAACGGTTCAAGCGCGCACACGCGCAAGGACAGAAAAATGTCCGCACACTATATGACGCACAAGCACCGATTGTGTGTCCACCTTTTGCCTTTTACGAGAGCTATCGCTCACGCAAACGGTGCAAGGTGTTACTTTGATTAGGCTAAGTTGGCAATCTTAGACTAATAGTAGAACCTAATCTATGGATCTAATTACACAACGTAGAGAGAACAAATAAGATTGTCTTAGGAACATGGTTTGTTACAATCTGAGTGTGGCGTAATTCTTGTATGTACCGGTCGGGGTTCTCTTCCACGGCCTCAAGTGTTCTAGAAACAACCTTAGAACATGTAGCTTGTGATGTATACTAACTAAACCAAACTATTACTAGCGATACAGATTATTTGAGATTATCTCTACCGTCTTATCTAACATTATCGCACAAGCTCATCGAACTGTCTAGAAAAGAAAAGATACAACTAGTAACTCTATATTGTCCGGGAAAATACGGCGATGCAATGGTATTGCCGTAATGGCAATTAAAGGGTCATTGAATATAGATAAGATACATGTGCCGATTATAGAGGAAATAACTATTGTCAAATGCTAGCAATTAGACAAATGGGCTACGATATGACAGGTCTGCCGGGATGTGGGGGTGTGCCCCTCTTGGACATGTTTATCCCTTGGCTGGGGAAGACCCCGTGGTTGTGAAATGTGTCTACTCTATTGGTGATGATTGTGAAGGAGAGTGTAGTTTGGCGAATGAGGTGGCTGTGGAGTATATTTTAGATAATTCTTGGTATCGGCCCCATTGGAAGGAGAGCACCGCGGATGCATCGAGGTTACCGAGTGGGGTGGGGAGGCCATAGTCGAGGTTTAAAACAATAGGTAATTGTGAATAGCATCCGCATGGTTGACTGGTCCCTTCTTGTACACGATGTCCACCTCTCGTTGATAAGGCGCTAAAACTTGTAGCCATCGCACCGGTCGAGTCGACAAATCGCGCTGCCGAAAGAAGTGTCGCAACGTGTCGTGGTCCGTTATTACCGTAAATCCCGATGTGCCGTCTAAGTAGCAACGGAACTTCAATAGAGCGTCGCGCACTGCCATTAACTCTTGTTCGCGAATGATAGTGTACCTCATGCTTGCTCATCTTTCGAGCATGATACGCAACATGTTGTAGTCAGATACGTTGGTCTTGTAACAACATAGCTCCCATTGCATATCTAAAAGCATCCGCGCAGAGAGTATACTTTGCATTAGGAGAAGTGCCATGAACTACAAGTACTGGTGCACGTACCGTCGCGTCCTTAATTTGCTCGAATGTTGATGACTGGGCTTGAGTAGTCAAGCGAAATTCTTGGTTAGGTCCGTTAATGGGGTTGCTAGGGTTGCGAATTGGTTGATAAACATCCGGTAGTATCCAGCAAGTCCCAAAAATCCTCGTACTTTTGTTACATATTTCGGCCGCGGCCAATTTTGTACAGCCTCCACCTTCTCGGGGTCCATTCGGATCTATCCGGCTTCCACCACATGTCGCAGGAAGTGGACGCTCGATCGTCCGAAGTAACACTTATAGAGTTTAATAAGCAAGTGGTGTCGATGCACCTCTCGTAACACGAGTCGAATGTGGTCGAGGTGTTCATCGGCCGTCTGGCTCCAGATCAAGATATCGTCCAAATATACTAGGCAAAACTTGCCAAGATACGGGGCTAGAACTCGATTCATCATCGCTTGGAATCTAGCTGGGGCGTTGCATAGTCCAAAGGGTAGACCCATATAGCCCCAAATAAGCCCCATATAGCGAGTCGAGTAATTCATCGCACTCCAGATTAATCTCGAAGTCACACTCGCGTGTCGGCGGTAGACCACGAGGCTCCTTAATGATGTCGGTAAACTGGTTCACGGAATCTCACAACGAAGTCGTCCACTTGGCTTGTTGGTCGGTGTTGATGTCGTCGACCGCGTCTTGTACTTTTCATAGCCCAATCACAAAGAGGTATGCTGGTTGTTGTCTAAGTAGCTTTGCCACCGCATCCACCTCCAAGTGATATAATGCCAATGGTAAGGTGTACTCATTACTAGACACCACAGCTTCACCAGTTTTACGGTCGCGGATCGTTTTGGTAGACCAATCTATTTCCGGGTTAACGGTTCGTAACCAAGGTTGACCGAGGATGATGTCAATCTCTTCCAGTTCTGTATTAAGTGCGTCCATACGTAGGTACATGGTCCCAACTGTAAGCACTTCACTCCGTAGTCGATGGCGAGTCGTAGTTGTATTGCCATGTGCCAATTTAATCCGGCATTTTTCCTAAAACCGTCGGAATGTGATGCCCCCGTACCCACTCAGCCTTGCAAAAGTTCTCCGAAGCGCCGGAATCCACCACAATACGGCATCGATGGCCTCGTGAGGTGCCTTCCAACTCTAAGAGACTCGTTCTAGATTGGGTCGTAGATACGTGTAGCGTCGCAGGAACGTTGTCCTCTAGTTGGACGTTCTTGTTCACCCACCCATCGACCGGTTTTCCAAAAGTCTCGTAACGAAGGGAAACTCCTGGGCTCCACGAATCAGATAACCCGTACGCCGCGCCGAAATCAATTCCTTCCAGATTGCCCATATTGCCTCATAAGTTTACGTAGTGTTCGGTATCGATCGGAGTCGAACGCGAGCGATATACACGTAGCGCTTATTCTGTCCGGAAGATTCCGTTCCTAATGGCGTAAATTTGTTTCGCTCACCTTAAATCTAGTTGTCACCGTCAGAGTCTGTGTTGCTATGCGTTCTAGGGTCGCGTCCTCAATCTTATGTTTGCCACCAAGAAACCATACCATGCTAGTGTCCTCTTTCGTCAATAGCACTCGTCGGCCATAGGTAACAAGGGTCGTCGAGTGAGTCCAATAGGTATTCGGGGGGTTTGTAGGTTTTGGGGCATCGAACTCAATCGGTGTCATCGCCGTCAATTTGCGTCGTCCATCTTGTCAGTCCAACATCTTGCCTTCTTCCGTATATTCCGTCGTTCGTAGGACAGGTAAACACATGTTCCGTCGCTGCCAGCTCGTCGACAAGTCGGAAATTTCGCCGGAGCTTGAATCATGGTGTTGTCCTCAATTTCTGAACCACTATAATCGCTCTCAAGTGGGGATGGAGCAGTTTACTCCGCAACTAATGGCCCAAAAAATCTTCTAATTCACTAAATGGCGCATTTAGCCAAATTCTCCGGTACTTTTGTAAACATCTCTTCTAAAATGGGCGCTCCGGATAGCAAAAATCCTCCGCCACCTAAAAATTAAGGCCGTCATTATTGTTAGCTCCATCTGAGTCGAAAGGTCCGTAGGTATGAGAGTACTTTAGGAAATACTCCGTATTCATCAACCAGTCGCTAAAGTCCTTGCTCCTAACGATTGGCCTCAATGTCGTCTAAGGCAACGGGTTTCGTACTTCTTCTGCCTTGGTCACATCGTGAGTCGTTGTAGGAGACGAAACCTCATCATGCAGCTTGCCGCGCGCTGCCGACTCATGTCTTACTTTCCCGGCCGGGGTTTTCTCATTATGTCGCTCTTCTTGTTTTTTTGACTGGATAGTCGATAGCGATGTGTTCCTTCTTGTGGCAAATGAAGCACTCGCCCTCCTTTTCGAGTTTGTCGACCTCCTCTTGAGTAAGCCGTCGGATCTCGTATAGCTCCCGGGGTTTTTCATCGATCACTCCGTGCGAATCTTCCTCCGACTCATTGTCGACCTCCTCCGCTGCCTCCGAAAAGTCGCTACACTTCTCGAGCACGTTCAGCCGGCATGTCGAGCGTTGGGTCGTCTCAATATTGGTTTGCGTTGCCTCCACTCGCCGTGCTGCTTGAATGGCCTCGTGTAGGGTCTTAGGGTTCGTTAGGGCAACCTCTTTGTGAATCGAGGGTCTTAAACCGCGCTGGAAATCATGTACGTTATCTTCTTCGTGACGGTGAGGAAGCTCCATTGATTGTTCTCGAAAATAATTCGCGTACTTCAAGACCGTAGTTTTCAGTCGCGCTTTGTCCAAATTCAAACTCGCTTGTTCCGCCGGTGTTCTTCCGCAGAATTCCTTAATTAAAGCTCTCTCCATCTCAGAAACTCCGGAAAATCCTCCGCCGTCTTCATCTCCAGCCTGCGCAACTTGGGAGTACCGCCGCTTCGATAGTGGGAACCAAAAAATTAGATATCTGGTACACTCCTCTTTGTTATTTAGGATTGACGTTATGACACCGGGGATACCCTCGCGCGTGCCGAAACTAGTTTCTAAGCTCGTCGATATTAGTCGTAGCGATGCTTCCAATCTTGATTGGCTTGACGTCGTTAGGCATCAGGTTTGGCATCCTTCGCGTCCTTTCCGATCTCAATGGTTCTCCTCGGAGAAAGTTCTCCGTCTCTCGGCTTATGTTCACTCGTCCTTCTAAATGTCTGAAACCGTTGTCGACGTAGTCATGCAGTTGAGATAGCTCAACCGAAAAGTGTCAACTCGGTTACTTAGACGTTGTAGCATATCGGTGACGTTTACCGACATCATTATGCTCCAATCGTATATACCACTACAAATCCGAGCATACAAAGTGCTAAGCCTCTGCAACCCCGCCTCTCTAACAATAGAGGCGGACCCAACATATTGTTTCCTCCCTCGCCATGCCTACCTCCTAAATAAAGCTCCTCACGCGTGTCTAGCAGACCGGGCAAAGGTGGTCACCCGCCGGAAAGGGGCCGCCCCGGAGCTGCATGGTCACAGTCTGCGACGCAAATCCTCAACCCTTTGCTCATACCTTGATCTCCACCCATGCACTAACCGCCCCCGTCACAGCAATCTTTCCCACCCTCATACCATATCGACTGCAGTTGATAACTCCTTGGATTACCCCGTCCGGAGGACTACCTCGTCGGAGGATCGATACCCATGCGAACGGCCCGCTCTTTCCCATAGTAAGGCAAAGCTTAGCATCCAACGTCCCCTCGTGATAGCCTCCGCAGTTAAACCCGTCACCAGAGCCATAGCTTTCATACCTTCCTTGCCTCTTAGAACCCCCCCCCCCACTGTGATGCGTAATCCGGCCCACCATGCGTCGTCATGTAATACGAAACTTACTACTTTTCCAAAAAAATATCATTATATACACATATATATATATATATATCTTACATGTCTTACTCTACTCCCCGCACTAGCCACCTTCCTAATGAGCACACTACGACCTGCTTCTCACCCTCACGCTACCATCTTAACCCTGAAACATACTAATTAAAAACTAAATGCACATTGTGTCCGGCTTGTCGCGCTGCCTAGTGCATGTTGCTCGAGCTCACTCGCCCGGAACCGCCGTTCGCCGACGGTTGCACTGCGTATACTGACAGCCCGTGCTCCCACAACCCATTGCCACCAACAGATTCCACCACTCACACCACCTATGCCCCCTCATCAACTAACATTATTGTCCGTAGCACGGCATACGGTACCATCGAGAGTGTGGAGTTGGGGGTTCGTTAGTAGGCTGGGGTGAGGGTGAAGTGTTTGCCAATAGAAGGCCCCTGCTAATTGCGCGCCGACAAAGTGATTGAGTAAAGGGGTATTCGGACGTTGAAAGGCGACTAGTAACTTCAAGATCTTTCCTGACGGTAAAGCCTCGTATCCCTTCGCGCAGGCATAGGGTGGTAAAGTCATCGAACTTCGATATGAGGTTGGGGGAATAGCGTATATTACGGGTACCGATGCTATACCGTCTTGTTATATGCTATTTCGGGCAAAGGCAAGTACCGGTACGGATAGGATGCGAGGGAAAAGTAAGGGGCGGCTTCGCCGCGGACTGTCCACCGTCGGATCCACATCAGACTTACCGGTACTATACAACGGTCATTTTAGAATCGTACAAGCGTTCGACGTACGTGTCAAATCCACGTCAAAATGCGCCGCTGGCGCATCTATATCACACGCTCCTACCCATTGTCGCCCACGGTTTCCCATCACACTCGCTACAACGCCTTTTGCGCTGAAATTTCTATCAAGTGCTACCAAGATTACAACTGTGTTGAAGACGCGATTTGGCGGTGGATGGCCTTATACTCTTCGTGCGGCTTGTGCGCCACGGTGGGTATGCGCAGTCGGTACATGTAAGTACTCACGCACCCACTCAGTCGCCCCCGCCCCAATCGAACCCCCGACAGCAACATCCGCGATGCCATGACCGTTTTTTGCGAAATGAAGTTCTTGGGACCAAACGCAGGCAACCATTTGGGTACTCTATGAGTTTTAGTCTCTCTGTGAAGTTACAAGCTCGTTTCTGAGAGCACCCCTCGCGTGTCTGTAGCGGTAGAGTGCAATGGCTACAAAAAGTCGTCGAAATCGCACCACGGACGGCCAATGCCTAGAGTGCCTCGTGGAAGAGTTCGAAGAAAGGTACCCCGCCGAACTAGGTCGGTATCGAGATAGATCGTGTGTAATATACCTAGGCCATGTGATCACTCCCGTGGTACTCGTGGAGCGTGAGACGTGGGAGGCTTTGTTTCATACAACGACCTTCGACGAGCTCGGCCGCGACTTCAGAATCTCAAACGCGTCCAAGCTCGTGAAGGTGCTCGGCTTCCCTCTTGACCAATTTACTATTTGGATGAAGCCCGTGGCCATGGCCACAAGGGCGGGAAAGTCGGAAGACAGTTTTTGGGACTGTTGTAAGTAATACCGTATACGTATTAGTTGCAGATAGCTACTTTAAGCTACTCTAGATATGATTAGTACATGTCTAGATCGGACATACCGATAAACTGTTTGACTCGGTACAGAGTTGTCGCTAGGCTACAGCTCTAACACATTTGTTGTCCCGACACCACGCATGTAGGCTAGTTGTCGCCGTAACTGTTCCGTTTGCGGGACTGTGACTGTAACTACGTTTGCGTAAGTTATCTTCCACACTAACTGTGTTTGCATGGTTCAATAGGTTATGGGCCCCCGCCTCACGTCACTCACGCGCGACAACCTGGTTCGGCGAGCTGCGATCGACAGTTCTCCCGCAGAAGGCAAGTTTCTATAGACACGTACTACTTTCACCTTGTAGTCGGCGGTATCGCCAGTATAAACTGCGATTTTAAACCCGCCACCACCCCTCTTAAGTCAGCCACTCGACGGCGATAGCCAGCCACCCACACCGACGCACTCGGCGTGTGTGGACATGGTGCACACAGGTCCAAGCTGGAGAACGGGGGGGCGCACTATTGAGTGAATACGCATCCACAGGTTGCACGCCAACCGTAGCTTACCTTTTTTATTTTTATATTATCTTAGCGACTCAGCCGCCAGCGCAGCGCTTCACCTGTCCTGGCCTTGGCCTCGACTTGTGCCCCACACTGGGTGGAGTATACATCAAGGTGCTTTGAGACACCCCGGGGCTACATGCCGAGGGGTCGGCGGGCATCAGGTCGTCTCTCTGAAACCACTGTTAGGCACGAGTCCGGCTAGCGGTTTTCACCGCTGCCTGTATTTTATTTAGCTCTTTCTTTTTCGCCCTCTGTCGAAATGGCGCCGAAAACTCGCTCTGCAGACTCTCCGCCTGTTTCAACCCCTGACTCCCCTGACTTAGGCTCTCAGCAGAGCACCCTCGACCCCCCCCCCGGATACTCTCGCGCTGCTCGTTGCGCAAATGGCGCGCATAACCGCTCGTCTCGACTCGCAGTCGGCCGAGGCTGATGTTGTTGCTGCTGCGGGTGCTAATCCGCACCCCCTTGTCGCTCAGCGTTGCCACGATGCTCAGCTCGAACCCGTCCGGGACAGCCACGACGTGCACACCCTCCCCCTGCTTGTACATCCCCAGCTTGGATACGTCCCACCGGACGCAGAAACCGTCTTCGCTGCTGCTACTCCTGCAGCTCCTGTTGGCGACCCCACGTGTTTCGCACAACGCCGTCCCGATGCGCCCCGCGAGCCCTCGCGTGCCGATGCGCACCACAACCCCTCGCATCACGCCCTCCATGTTGATCACCTCCCACCACCCCCCCCTTCCCCCCCGCTGGATATGCCCTTCACCACCCCGGCCCTCACATCCCGGAGGCGCCCTCTCACCTCGTCCCCCCCTACCGTGACCACCCGCACTCGTACGGCCCGCCGCGTCCCATGGCCGGCCGCTCTCCCTTTCCCGGTGGTCCACCTCCTCCCTTTCATGGCCGGCATTCTCCCCCAGTCCAACGTGGCGACCCCGCCACCCGTGGCCGTCGTCGCCCCATCATTGACCCGGTGGTCATCGGCCGGGCGGCACACGAAGCCCCCGGCTTCGATAAGGACGCCCTCAACCGGTCCATGAAGATGTCGGTCCCCGTCATGGGCCCGACCACGGACTTTAAGCAATGGAAAAGGACTTTCCTTAATTTCCTCTCCATCAAGGCCGCATACCTCATTCCACAGCTGGCCATACGCAACTCCGGCGTTTGGCTCGACGAACTAGCACAGCACTACGCCTACACGCTGCTTCTCCATGCATCCAGCGCGAATCAGCGCGCTGACCAAGCGATGAAATGCGTTTCTCCAGCCCGCCCTGACTGCGCCGCTGCCGCGTGGGACATCCTGTGTGAACGCCTCGACTGTCGGTCTTTTGCTCGCTCCTTGTCCCTCATGGACAACCTGACGGTCAGACAGCGCCCTTGTCAGTCACTCGGTGACTATGTCCACTACATGCGCCAAACCTTTGACGACTACAACGAGACGTGCCAATTGGTTGATGGCTCCGCTGCCATCCACCCACACAACCTCGGTCTCCTCATGCTGCGCGGTATTTCCAACAGCGGCCCACACGGTCAAGCGAAACAATGCGTCATCAACGCCTTTGACACAGACTACCTCTTGTCGGCTGATGAAGTGATGGCCAACATCCTCCACCTCGCGCACAACATGGACGACGACCCTGCCCCGGACACACCCGCTCCGGCCACGTCACCCCCACCCATCTCCGCGTTCGTCGCTGCGGGCCGCGGCTCGCACAACGGTCGCTGCCAACCACACCGTAATCCTCGCGGTAGTCGACCCAACAAGTGTGGCGTTTGTGGCAGCCTCAACCATCTCATGTCCGCCTGCACTGCCACGGATGACGCTATCCTTAAGTGGAACCTCGCCAAGCGTAGGATGACCGCCCATAAGTACGGCGCCGCCGGTGGCACTACCTCTGCTCACGCAGCTCTGCTGAGCGACGTCCCTGCCGACGACGCCCCCGCCGATGACACCGACAGCTCACCCACCCTCGAGGACAGCGCGGATGACTACGATGACGACGAGGTGAGTGTCCCTTTCAGCTCTGTGGCATTCTCCTCTTCCCTCGCCCCGGGTCGTAACCTGTCACAGTTTTGGGTCGTTGATTCCGCGTGCTCGATTAACCTCACCGCGTTCCGAGATGACTTCGTGAAATTCACGCCCCCCTCCGCTCCCTCTCGCGTGGGCGGTGTCGGCGTTGACGTTCATGGCAGTGGCTCAGTGCGGATTTCTGTCAGACTTGCCTCTGGCCAGCTCATTCACCGCACTGTGTATGCACTCTACACCCCTGACCTATCATCTCGCTCCGCACAGCGTATCGGCAGACTACTTAGTGTCAGCTTGATGCAAACTCACAGCGGATGTGAATTCGTCTTCCCCTCCAACTCAGACACTGGTTTGCTTTTGGTACCCACGGGCATGGGTGTGCTAGAACCGTCCGGAAACGGTCTCTACCTCCTTCCCCACCAGCCGGACCTCCCTTCCAGCCCATCCGCACCGGCGGAACTTGACGCCTCACCTCAAGTTGCCCTTACTGCCCAGTGTGATCCCGTCCTGTGGCACCGTCGGTTTGGCCACCTCAACATGCACAGCCTTCAGGCCCAGCATAATCACGGCGTCCCGACTAGCCCTGTGTTAGCTAGCACTGTAACCAAAATTTCTTGCGACTCTGGCTCACTTCAGAAAACCACACCTGCACCACGCAACATAGCCGCTTGCGCGAAGCCTTCCCACCCCCTCCTCAACCTGTCCGCTGACCTCTGGGGCCCGGTCAATGTCCCCTCCCCGCATGGCCTCCGCTACTGCTTGCTCGTCATCGACCACCACACCAACTACATGTGGGTGCGGTTCCTTAAGTCTAAAGACGACGCATGTTCGGAATTGGAAACCATCCTCTCGGACATCAAACACTTGCATACCCGCCATCACTCCCAGACGGGCGCGTTCGCACCGGTCCTCAAGTTTGACTCCGACTCTGTGTTTGAAGTTACTGTCACTCGCCGGATGTGCGCACACCTCGGCGTCGGGGTACAGTTCTCTGCCCCATACGCCCACCACATGCTCGGCAAGGCCGAACGTCCTTGGCGCACTATCCGGGACAATGCATCGGCGATGCTCCACAACATGGCCGTTCCCAACTCCATGTGGTCGTGCGCTGTCAGCACTGTTGTGTACCTTCGCAACCGCACGTACAGTCGCTCGGTCGGACCTAATGGGGGCGTCCCCCTTACACTCCTTACGTCGTCGGTGCCCAACGCCTCCAAGTTCCGCGTCTTCGGTTGCGCAGTTTTCGCCAAGGTCCCCGACAAACAACGTCGGAAACTCAGCGAAAAAGTATTTCGCGGCGTCATGGTGGGCTATCCCCCTGATGCACCCGAGTATCGTGTCTATAATCCGGAAACGCGTCGCATCACCACTTCCGTACATGTTGTCTTTCAGGAAGACACCCCATGCTTCGACACACAACCCTCCGTCGACTCGGCCATCACCGACTCTTCGGAAGACGTACCCGCAGACTCACCCCTATCCCACCCCATTGACCTCACATTACCAACACCCCTAACCCCCCCGGCAGCCCCTCGTCATGCTCGGCTCCGCTCCCACCCCATTCGCTACGGCGATATGGTTGCCCACTTGTCCGTAAACCCACCGACCCTCGTCACGGCGTGTTGTGATCCTGAACAAGGCAAAGCTCAGGAGGACATATTTGAGCACCCTCACCCCGACCTTGTCACGGGTCCCCCACACACACCTGCCGGCACGTCCTCTACTGCCGTCGCCCTCCTCTCCGCCCGAGAGTGTGTGGAACCAAAATCCTACCGGGCTGCGCTGGACAGCGCCCAAGCCCCCCAATGGCAAGCCGCTATGCAACAAGAGTATTCCTCCCTCATCAACAACGGCACGTGGGACCTTGTGGACCTCCCCCCAGGCCGCATGGTCGTTAACAACATGTGGATCTTCAAAGTCAAGTCGGATACAGCCGGCGACGTCTCCCGCTTCAAATCGCGGTTCGTCGCCAAGGGGTGCAGTCAACGCGCTAGACTGGACTACACGGAGACCTTCTCCCCGGTCATCCGCATGGCCAGCCTGCGTCTCTTCCTAACCATCGCAGCCGCCCACGACCTTGAACTCTGCCATCTTGACATCGACACAGCGTTTCTCTACGCCCCCATCCGGGAGGATGTGTACATCCGCCAGCCCCTCGGCTTCACCGATGGAACGTCCAAGGTTTGTCACCTCAAGCGCTGCCTCTACGGCCTTAAGCACTCCCCCCGCGAGTTCAACATGCTCCTTCGTGCATGGCTCGTCGACCATGGATGGCAACAATGCGTCTCCGATCCGTGCATCGACATCTTCCGCACCGGCCACGTTTTCGCCATGATCGCCATGTACGTCGATGACATTCCCGCGGCCTGCAATGATGCCACTTGGCTCGCATCGTTCAAAGCACAACTCGGAGCACGGCTCAAGATCAAGGACCTAGGCGACCTCTCCCAACTCCTCGGCATGCACATTACCCGCGATCACTCCACGCGCACAATCTCGCTGGACCAGTCCAAGTACCTGCGCGACATCCTCGCCAAGTACGGCATGTCCGACTCTAAGCCGTCGTCACTTCCGATGGACCCGGGCTTTCTCGCCGGCCTCGCACACTTGCATTCGCTCTCTCTCACAGGGGTGGCCAAGGACGTCTACCCCAGCCTCCTGGGCAGCCTCCAGTACGCAGCCGTTTGCACCCGCCCCGATGTCTCCACGGCGTTGAGCATCCTCGGCTCTGCCCAAGCCTCACCCACCGAGGCACACTTGCAGGCTCTGAAAAGGGTCCTCCGCTACCTCCATGGCACCATCGACATGCGCCTGACGTTGGGGGGGGGCCTGGACCACAGCCTCCAACTCACATGCTTTGCCGACGCTGACAGGGCCAACGACAGCAGCACCCGCAAGTCTCGCTCCGGCTATATATTCACCCTCGGACGCGGGCCAGTCAGTTACAAGTCCAAACAACAGACTCAATCCACGTGTGAAGCCGAGTACTACTCGGCGGCTGACGCCACCAAGGAGGGACTCCACCTCCGACAACTCCCGGGGGAAATCTTCAACTCCCCCATCACCGAAACCACCACCATCTGGGAGGACAACCAAAGCGCCATTGCATACTCCCAAAATGCCTTGGTCAGCGAGAAGTCTAAGCACATCGGTCTGAAGTGGCACTTCCTCAAAGACCACGTGGAGCCATCAACTTGAGGTACCTCCCCACTGACCAGATGGTGGCTGACATGCTCACCAAACCCCTCCCAGGACCAGCAATGGCAAGACACCGAAGTGCGATCCTTGGAGGACAAGACCCAATGCAACGCTTCATCCCGTAGCTACCTTCAGGGGGAGTATTGTAAGTAATACCGTATACGTATTAGTTGCAGATAGCTACTGTAAGCTACTCTAGATATGACTAGTACATGTCTAGATCGGACATACCGATAACTGCTTGACTCGGTACAGAGTTGTCGCTAGGCTACAGCTCTCACACTTCTGTTGTCCCGACACCACGCATGAAGGCTGGTTGTCGCCGTAACTGTTCCGTTTGCGGGACAGTGACTGTAACTACGTTTTCGTAAGTTATCTTCCACACTAACTGTGCTTGCATGATTCAATAGGGACCGCGAGTTTTGCTCCGTGCAGTTCAACGACCGTAGTAGATGCGAGAAGAAGGACGTCGCTTGTAGAGCTCGGGGGTGGGTTTTTCATACTTGCAAAGCGATGGAGCTGGTGACGGAGATACGCCTCATGCGACAATTAGGCGTGGACGTGGCGTACGGCAATATCCGGAGACAAAACAACACCTTGAAGATTGTCGTGCCGCCAGGCACAATGCCCGGGACGATGAGACAGCAAGTCAACGGTGTCGTTACATCGGAGCTTAGCTTCAAGGTTAGCAGTGCCAAGGGAGTGATCACAACGGACCCTCCCAACACATGTCGGCCCAAGCTAGGAGCACCTCATCCCCTCTTGATGGAGCCCGAGGACGCCGACGTGTCAAGGTACCCCACCTTCCCGCGTGAGAATGCAACGGGCGCAAGTATGCGCATTTCAAGTTCATGCAGTCTGTTAGGGAGGAGGTGGAGATTTACATCAACAAGCTACAATTTCCGCATGTTCAGCCCATGCAGCAACGAATTGAGCATTGCGGCGAGGAATTGAGCCCACATTGCGGCGACATCGGGGAAATATAAAGCACATACTATTCTTCTCAATGACAAGTAAACCATATCAACGCCGGCGCCTGACGAAGGGCAAGGCTGGCTTCGTAACTTATGCTGGCCGTTTGCGAGTGGTGGAGGCGAGGGAAGCTGCGGATGCTAGGCGCGCGGCACGGGAGAAGGAACTGCAGCGAGAGGGCGAATACTTGTTAAGACTAGAGATCAGCCATCGATGCATCGTCGATAGTATCGTCATCACCTGGTGATAGTGCCATCGATGTGATAGGTTGCGACATCGACATCGACACGATGGCAGTAGTGCTAGCATCAATGCCATCAATTATCAAAACAATTGTAAAACATTGATTATCTAAGCCCGATGTATCTATATATCGTCCCAAATATCGATACATCGGCGATAATATCGGCTTAAATTGCCATCGATGTCAGCATCCCAAACTATCAACATCATCAACATCGACTATCCAATAAGATATCAATATCATCATCATCGACGTTGCAAAATATCATTACCATCAACATCGACAAAGTTCACTTGATCCCTAGCCTTAATACTTGTAGAAGAGGAACGAGCGGCTGCTAGTGATGGTCGTGCCTGAGGGCGGGAACGTTTGAAGCAAAATATGCACTACTCGCCGAGCTGGGACCTTATGTTCAACGGCCAAGATAAGGCAGCGGGTACAAAAATGCTATTGAGTTGTCTAAGGTGCCAGCCCCGGCAATGGCAATTTATTAGTATGACGTAAGGCTAGGGATCAAGTGAATTTTGTCGATGTTGATGGTAATGATATTTTGCAACGTCGATGTTGATGGTATTGATATCTTGGATTGTCGATGTTGATGGCGTTGATAGTTTGAGATGCTGACATCGATGGCAATTTAAGCCGATATTATCGCCGATGTATCGATATTTGGGACGATAGATCGATACATCGGGCTAAGATAATCAATATTTTACATTTTTTTGATAATTGATGGCATTGATGCGAGCACTAGTGCCATCGTGTCGATGTCGATGTCGCAACCTATCACATCGATGGCACTATCACAAGGTGATGATGATACTATCGACGATGCATCGATGGCTGATCCCTAGCCTTAGTATGACGCATGGATGAGATTTTTTCGGGCCATTTCGTGCAACATCATTGTCATATCCTAGCCATTTAGCTGATTACTAGTATCTGACATTATTTATTTCCTCTAAATGGTACCTGTATCTTAGCGATATTCAGTGACTCTTTTATTGTCATCACGGCAGTTAAACTGTATCGCCGTATTTTTCCTCGACAGTACAGAGTTACTAGTTACTAGTTACTAGCAGTATCTCTTCTAGATAGTTCTTTTCTAGATAGTTCCAAGAGCTTGTGCGATAAGGTTGGATAGACGGTACAGATAATCTCAGAAAATCTGTATCACTAGTAATAGTTTGGTTTAGTTAGCAGACAGCACAAGCTACAGGTTCTAAGGCTGTTTCTAGAACACCTGAGGTGTGGATATTTAAGACGGGGACTTACTGGTAGAGAGGAAGAGACCGGTACAAACCTGATTTACGCCACACCCAGATTGTAAGAAACCCTGTTCCTAAGACAATCTTACTAATTCTCTCTACGATGTATAATTAGATCCAGATATTAGGTTCTACTATTAGTCTAAGGTTGCCAACTTAGCCTAACCAAAGTAGCACCTCACACGTGGTTTCGGAGCCTCAAAACAGCTAGACGAGACGAAGATGTCTAACCGAGCAGGCGAGAGACTACAAGAGGAAGTTAATGGTCGACCAGAGGGGGCGCCTTCTGGGCCGACACAACCGACGTCGACAGATGGTGGAAGACATGCAATGCGAGAAGAATCGAGTCCCACGATGGAGCCTATGTCGGTACACGTCACCGAGATGCTACAACAACTAAGTAACCGAGTTGACACTTTTTCGATTGAGCTATCTCAACTGCGTGACCACGTCGACAACGGTTTTAGACATTTTGAAGGACGAGTGAACATAAGCCGAGAGACGGAGAATTTTCTTCGAGGAGAACAATTGAGATCGGAAAGGACGCGAGAGATGCCGAGCATGATGCCGAACGATGTCAAACCAGCCAAGATCAAGAGCATCGCTACGACTAACATCGATGAGCTGAGAAACTGGTTCCGACATGCACGAGGGTATATGCGGTATCACAGAAGAGCTTGAAGAGGATTTAACCATGAAGAGCAAAGAGGAGTGCACTGGGTATCTGGCTTTCTGGAAGGCCCACTATCGATGTGGTGGTACTCCCAAGTTGCGCAGACTGGAGATGAAGTCGATGGAGGATTTTCCGGAGTTTCTGAGATGGAGAAATCCTTAATTCAGGAATTCTGCGGAAGAACACCGGCGGAACAAGCGAGATTGAATTTGGACAAGGCGCGACAGAAAACCACGGTCCTGAAGTATGCAAATTACTTTCGAGAACAATTATTGGAGCTTCCTCACCGTCATGAAGAAGATAACGTACATTACTTCCAACGCGGTCTGAGACCCTCGATTCATAAGGAGGTTGCCCTGAAAAACCCTAAGACCCTACACGAGGCGATTCAAGCAGCTCTGCGAGCGGAGGCAGCGGAGACCAAGATTGAAACGACCCAACGTTCGACAGGCCGACTGAACGCCATCGAAGAAGACAACGACTTCTCAGATGCAGCGGAGGAGATCGACAGTGAGTCGGAGGAAGATTCGCATGGCGCGACCGAAGAAAAGCCGCGGGAGCTGTACGAGATTAGACGCCTCACTCAAGAAGAAGTCGACAGATTTAAGAAGGAGGGCAAGTGCTTCATTTGCCACAAGAAGGAACACATCGCTATCGACTGCCTAGACAGATGAACAAGAAGAACGACATAACGAGGAAATCCCGGCCGGGAAAGTGAGACCTGAGTCGGCAGCTCGCGGCAAGCTGCAGGATGAGGTCTCGTCTCCTACAGCGACTCAGGAAGAGACCACGAGAGAAGAAATACGAAACCCGTTACCTCAGACGACATTGAGGCCAGTCTTTAGGAGCAAGGACTTTAGCGACTGGATGATGAATAGGGAGTATTTCCTCAAGCACTCTCAGACCTACGGACCTTTCGACTTAGATGGAGCTAGCAATAATGACGGCCTTAATTCTCAAGTGGCGGAGGATTTTTGCTGTCCGGCGCGCCCATTTAAGGAGAGAGATTTACAGAAATACCGGAGAATTTGGCTAAATGCGCCATTTAATGAATTAGAAGATTTTTTGGGCCAGTATTTGCGGAGTAAACTGCTTCATCCCCACCTGAGAGCGGTTATATTGGTTCCAAAATGGAGGGCAAAACCATGGTTCAAGCAGCTGCGAAACTTCCGACTTGTCGACGAGCTGGCAGCGACGGAACATGTGTTTACATGCCCTACGAATGACGGAATAGAAGGAAGAAGGCAAGATGTTGGACCGACAAGATGGACGACGCAAGTCTGCGTCGACGACACCGATCGAGTTCGATTTCTGCCTCAGAACCTACAAAATCCCCCGAAGACCTACTGGACTCACTCGACGACTCTTGTTACCGATGGCCGACGAGTGTTACTAGCGAAAGAGGATACTGGCATGGTCTGGTTTCTTGGTGGCAAACATGAGATTGAAGACGCGACCCCGGAATGCACAGCAGTGCGAACTTTTACGGAGACAACTGGATTTAAGGTGAGCGAAACAAATTTGCGCCTTTTAGGAACGGAGTCTTCCGGACAGAATAAGCGCTACGTGTATATCGCTCGCGTTCGACCCGGATCGATACCGGACGTTACGTCAACTTCTCGGGCAGTATGGGCTACCTAGAAGGAATTAATTTCGGCACGGCGTACGGGTTATCTAGTTCGTGGAGATCAGCAGTTCCCTCTTCGATACGAGACTTTTGAGGAACCGATCGACGGGTGGATGAACAAGAACGTCCGACTAGAAGACAATCTTCCTTCGACGCTGCATTTATCCACAACCCAGTATGGAACAAGTCTGTTTGTGTTGGGAGGCACCTTACGCGGACATCAATGCCGTATTTTGGTTGACTTTGGCGCTTCGGAAAATTTCTGCAAGGCTGAGTGGGTACGGGAGCATCACATTCCGACGGTTATTGGAGAGAAATACCGGATAAAATTGCCAGATGGTATTTTGAAATTGAAATTGTTTACAACAATAAGAACCGGCTGCTGTCTCTGGGCCCCCCCTTTTGCTATGCCATACAGGACTTAGTAGCGTGAGGTAGACCGTTAACCAATGATCCCAACCTCTCTAATGGCAGTAACAGCTAATAATTTTGTAATCAAGAAAAAAAGATCTAAAAATAAATCCACTTGTCGAGAAATGCAAAACTAAACTGCTGCTCGACCTTCACGATGCACGGCCTGCTCCCGCCGAACCGGGGTGTCGACCGGCCTAGGCCGGTCGGCGTTCGGGAGGGACGACGGGCCAACCTAATCTAGCTCCCGCGTGACTCCGGTCTTGCCGAAGGTAGGAGGGGAAAGGCTGGCAAAAAATCCCTCCTCGCGCGGTCGCTCGTCGATCCCGCCGCTCCATCCCGTAAACCCCGCCCCAAGGTCTTGCCGCGTCCACCGACGCGGCGGTCCTCCGTGTCGAGGTCCCCCATCACCTCGAGGACAGGTGGGGGGGACCTAGACACACAGACATAGAAAAACTAGCGCTCCTGCCTCCGCGCCTGAATTTTCCCCGCTCATTTCCCCGGTTTTTTCTCTGTCTGGTACCCGGGTACCTGTCGGTTTTCCGGCCTGTGGCCGTACCCTCCCCCCTCTGATCGCGCGTCCACCGAGCAGCCTTTTCTTGAGCGGGGGCCTCCGCGCTCACCCGGGCCCACGCTCAAGGACCCCTAGGAGTATGAAGGTCTGTCGGGGTAGTGGGTGTCGAAGAGGGGGGGGGGCAGGTCACCGTAGCCGGATACGGCGGGCCGCGGGCGCCCGGAATTAGACAAAACCCTCCGTGCCGGGTTTTCCGGCGGCGCCGACCCAAAGGGTCGTCGCTGCCAGATCGTGTCGCTCCTCCCATCGCGACTGTCCTCCTTGCCGTCCCAGCTTACTCCCCCCCCCGGGAGATGACGCGGGACGACGTAGCGACGCGCTAGTGAGCGCCCTACCATGGTGCTGCTCCCCAACTACCTCGACGCCGGGTACGGACATTATTTTTAGTATCCAAAAAAGCCCTCCGTACATGGCTTTCCGGCGGCGGCTGATCCTGAGGATCGCCGCCGCCTCATGTAGCCGCTCCTCCGTCTGCGACTAGCCACCGTCCTGTGTCCTGTCTTGCCTCACCCCTCGGTAAGGTTCGACCGGCACAGGGTTGGTCGACAGCTAGCGAGTGCCCTTTCCTGGCGCTGCTTCCCGGCTGGCCACCACCAGCTCCAACACCCGCCTCCCACCGCTGACCCGGCCGTACCCTCCTCGCCATCAAACGCTGCCGTAGTACAGGCCCCACTCCTAAAAGTAAGCCTGTACCTAGGAGTATCTGTAGGTGAAAAAACATATCGGACGGGCCGAGCGGGAGATCTTGGCGCCGGTAGTGCACAAAAATTATTTTTTTCAAAAGCCCTATGTACATGGCTTTCCCGACAGCTGCTGATCCCACGGATCGAGCTGTCGGCCCTCTTAGCCCCCTACCGTGCCAGGCATGGCACGGCTACGGGGTTTCCAGCGCCCACCACGGGGAGGTGAGGGGATGCCGACGGGCATGCGAGCGCACCCCCCTCCGGGGCCGCCGCCGCTGCGCCGCCGGCGGGCGCCTCCAGATGGTAGTACAACTACGACTCGCCATCGACTACGGAATGAAGTGCTTACAGTAGGGACACTGGATATACGTTTGGACGCAATTATGATAGAACTGGATAAATTCGGCATCATCCTCGGTCAACCTTGGTTACAAGCCGTCAACCCGGATATAGATTGGTCTACTAAAACGATTCGCGACCGTAAAACTTGCGAAGCTATGGTGTCTGGCGACGAGTACACCGTCACTTGGAGGCGGATGCGATGGCAAAGCTGCTTAGGCAACAACCAGCAGACCTCTTCGTGATTTGACTACGAGAAGAACAAGACGCGGTCGACGACGTCAATATTGATCAACAACCTGAGTGGACGACTTCGTTACGAGATTCCCTAAATGAGTTTACGGACATCATCAAGGAGCCTGACGGTCTACCGCCAACTCGCGAGTGCGACTTTGAAATTAATTTGGAGTGCGATGAACCACCTAAGGAGCGAACGTACCGTATGTCACCAGCAGAACTCCGGGAGGTTCAAGTACAATTACAAGACTTACTGGCAAAAGGCTGGATTCGTCCGTATAAATCTCCGTACGGTGCCCCGATTTTATTTGTACGCAAGAAGGATGGTACCATGCGTATGTGCGTAGACTATCGGAAACTCAATGACCTTACAAGGAAGGACCGAACACCGTTACCCCGGACGGATGAATTACTCGACTCGCTATATGGGGCTCATTATTTCAGCACGCTGGACCTGTATAAAGGCTATCATCAAGTTCGAATTAAGGAGCGCGACATACATAAGACAGCATTCCGAACTCATTACGGATTGTTCGAGTACTGCGTTCTACCCTTTGGACTTTGTAACGCCCCAGCTGGATTCCAAGCGATGATGAATCGGGTTTTGGCCCCGTATCTTGGCAAGTTCTGCGTGGTATATTTGGACGACGTGCTGATCTACAGTAAGACGGCCGACGAACACCTCGAGCATGTTCGACTCGTGTTACGAGAGATGCAGCGACACCAGTTGCACATCAAACTCTTTAAGTGTTACTTCGGACGATCGAGCGTCAATTTCCTTGGGCATGTGGTGGAGGCTGGACCGATCCGAATGGACCCCGACAAGGTGGAGGCAGTACAGAATTGGCCCCGGCCGAAATCTGTGACTGAAGTACGTGGATTTCTGGGACTTGCTGGATATTACCGGAGGTTTATCAACCAATTCGCAACCCTAGCAACCCCATTAACGGATCTGACCAAGAAGACACCTGAATTTCGCTGGACCACTCAAGCCGAGTCAGCATTCGAGCAAATTAAAGGCGCGATGGTACGTGCACCAGTTCTGGTAATTCCTGACACTTCTCCTAATGCAAGGTACACAGTGTACACATATGCTTCTGGATTTGCAGTAGGAGCTGTGTTGTTACAAGACCAAGGTATTGGATTACAACCTCTTGCGTACCATGCTCGAAAGATGAACAAGCATGAGGTACACTACCATGTCCACGAACAAGAGCTACTGGCAGCTCGAGACGCTCTACTGAAATTCCGTTGCTACTTAGATGGCGCGGCGGGATTTCCAGTAATTACGGACCACGACACGTTGCGACACTTCCTTCGGCAGCGCGGTTTGTCTACTCGACAGGTGCGATGGCTTCAAGTTTTAGCACCTTATCAACGACAGATGGACATCGTGTACAAGAAGGGAGCAGTCAACCATGCAGACGCTCTGTCTCGCCGACCTGGCCTGAAGGACTCATTACAGAAGCTACAAATGTTACGCGATTGGACCAACGACGAAGCAGAATGCGAATTACACGCGCAGATTTTTCCTTGGAATCCCGGTTACATCCTGACTCATGACTTCATGCGGAAATCAAAAACGCTTACGACTCTGATAAATACCTGCTTACCCGGAAATCTCTGCCTACCTGGCTGGTACGTCAATCTAATAGACTATTTTACGCCTACGGGACAAGACTGTATGTGCCGAACGTCTCTACATTGCGATCAAGAGTACTGTACGAACTACACGACGCAGGCGCCCGCCGGCGGCGCAGCGGCGGCGGCCCCGGAGGGGGGTGCGTTCGCAGGCCCGTCGGCACCTACCTCTATCTCCACGCGGTGGGCGCTGGTAACCATGTTGCCGTGCCAGGCTTGGCACGGTAGGGGGCTGAACGAGGTACCGACAGCTGCGATCCGCGGGATCAGCAGATGTCGGGAAGCCCGTTACGGAGGGTTTTGGAAAACATAATATCCGTACACCAACACAGGGATCTCCCGCTCGGTCTGTCCGATTTGTTCTTTCAGCGACTAAATACTCACAGATACTCTCCCGCCCTGACGGGTACGAGGACTGTTGAATGTTTTTTGGCAAGGAAGGGTACGGACGGATCAGCGGTGGGACGAGGGTGTTGGAGATGGCGGCGGACAGCTGGGAAGCAGCGCTAGGGCACGGCGCTCGCTAGCAGCCGCCAGCCCTGCGGAACCTTCTTGTCTCCCTTGGGGGAGAGGCCCGAAGATACGTAGGACGGAGGTGGGTCGCAGCCGGAGGAGCGGCACGGTCTGGCGGCGGAGGTCGGGAGGATCATCCGCCGCCGGAAAAACCCGGTACGGGGGGTTTTCGGTTAAATATTCCCGTACCCACCATCATTTGAGGACCGGCGACTCGATCCCTGGGCATTATCCGTTCCCCCTCCCCTAGTCGGTACCCGGTTATCGACAGGCTGCCTCAAGCAGTGTGCCCCGGGTTATCGCAACGGCACACTGCTCGTATAGGCGGCCCCTTAGCAACGTAAATCACCGGGGGAGACAAGTGCGGCCTGCACAGCGCGATAAGATGGGGGGTGGAAACAGACGGCAAACGGACAGGGGACATGAGACATCTGGCTCGGAGGCAAAAGAGCCAGCCGGACACCGTCTGCGGCCTGGCTATTTTCTCCTCCCAGGCCTCGCGGGGGGGGAGAAGGCTAGACTAGGTGGAGAGTCGCGCTGAGCAGAGCGACTACTATCTCCGATATCTCGGACGGGGTCGAGCACGGATCGAGACGAGTCCGACGACGACCTGAGCGAGGGGGGTTTTTCACTTGCCTTTCCCCCTACCTCCGGCACGGCCGGAGTCGCACAGGAGCCGAGGTCAGGCAGGTTCGACTCGACCAGCTCATGCTGACCAGCCTTGCTGATCGGCAACCCCGCCGCGGCTGGAGCAGGCCGCGTATCGTGGAGACTAGCGACAATTTTTATTTCATACTGTATCCAAAATAAAATACGTATAGATCAGAAAATAATAAATACCTGGATACGGGTATGTTTTAGACGGTATCGTTACTGCCATTGGAGAGGTTGGGATTAGTGGTTCACGGTCTACCTCACGCTTAGAAGTCCAACAACAAGTTGAGCATAGCAAAAGTGGGGGCCGAGAGACAGCAGCCGGTTCTTACTGGTATTGTTGTAAACAATTTCAATTTCAATTTCAATGCACGACGCACCGACCGCGGGACATCCTAGTATTATTCGACTATTGGCAGCAGTGACCCGGACGTTTTGGTGGCCTAACATGAAGCGGACAATACAACACTATGTACGCAGATGTGCTACCTGTCAACGCAAGAAGGCAGCGCGACACAAGCCTTATGGACTCCGCTTGACATGATTACGGACCTTCATGAGTGCGATGGGTATGATGTTGTTGTGGTATTTGTCTGCATGCTTACCAAACGGACGATTGTCGAGCCAATTACGAAAACGATTACAGCGGAACAACTAGCAAAAGTTATGCACCGCGCTGTTTTTCGGCATTTTGGCTGACCACGGAAATTAATATCCGATCGAGATCCCCGGTTTATGAGCGACTTATGGCAAACCCTATTTAGGGCTGTTGGCACCAAGCTGAATATTTCTACGAGCTATCATCCCCAGACAGATGGCCAAACTGAACGAGTAAACAAGACATGGGAGCAAGTCATACGATGCTATGTGCACCCCTTGCACGACGATTGGGTTCAACACCTTACCAACGTGGAGTTTGCGATCAACGCAGCGGTTTCTACGTCAACGACTATGTCTCCATTTATGGCGACGCAAGGATTCGAGCCGACATCTCCAACGACGGCTACATTTGAAGATAACGAGCCTAGCCGTACTTAACCGGAGCAAGTGAAGATTCTGGTCGAGATGCACAGATTTGCCCACGACTGCGTCAAAGCAGCCCAGGCACACATGCAAGATGCTGCAAATCGGCACCGGTTACCAGTACCTTTTACAGTTGGTGACAAAGTTAAGCTCAAGGCGACAAATCTACGGTTTGTACAATAGCTATGTTCTAAACTACGCGACCACTACATTGGACCGTTTCTCATTACGGAGGAGGTTTCCCCGGTTGCATTTCGGCTTAAGCTACCCCCTGGAGTACGGATTCACGATGTTGTACACGCCAGTCTACTGGAGAAATGGAATTCCGAAACAGAACAAGCCAACAGTGCGCAGCTATTTCCGATTGTGCACGATGCGAAGCGATTTGAAGTCGACAAAGTACTCGACGTGGCTTTTAACTCCAACGGCACGGGACTTATGTTTAAGGTCCGCTTGGCCGCACCGTTCAACGTACCTAGCGAGGACACTTGGGAACCCATGCGAGGAGTCAACCACTTAAGCATCTTTTCCGAATTTCTTCGAACGGATGTCTATCAAGAATTTTCTGGCACCCCTGACTTTGTCAGATTTCGCAATCGCTGGCCTGCAAGAACCCCCAAGAAGCCAAGACCCTGAGTACTGCACAGCGAGGACGCTAGTACTTAAGGAGGGGAGAGTGTCATATACTAGCCATTTAGCTAAGTGCTAGTATCTAACATTATTTATTTCCTCTCAATGGTACTTGTATCTTAGCGATATTCAGTGACACTTTTAATGTCATCACGGCAGTACAACATTTAAATTGCTTGAGTTCAATCTTCAAAAATTAGACGACTTGCATGTTTGAAATAAATAATGGAAGACCTATAAGCATGATGGCAGAATGAAAATGATATGAAAAGATACTGCCATGTCCTTGTGTTTTAGTTAATTTTTTATAGGGAGGAGCTGTTTCATTCCAAATCAAACGACGCTGAATTGCAGAAAAAGCTGGCACATTAGAGGTGCGAATAGGAAATGATGGTGCGATTAGAGGTGCGACATTAGAGGTGCGAATAGGAAACATTAGAGGTGCGAAACGAAGCTGGAAAATGACATAATTTTGAACACTATTATTTTCCCGACGGAAAATTTTGTTTTAGAAACTCAACTAAACTGAATATTTTTCGAATCTGCTCTATCTCGCATTTAAGCTGTGTTGGGGCTCACTTATGCCAAAGATGTGGATCACTTACAGAATTTGGATTTGGTGGCCCTTGGGCCACCCTACACGCAATGTGAGAGGGAATCGGGTGGGTGGGTTTGCGTGAGCGATCGCTCTTGCAAAAGGCAGAAGGTGGACACACAATCGCTGCTGGTGTGTTATATAGGGTGCGGACATTTTACTGTCCGTGCGCGCTTGGGCGCTTGAACCGTTAGGGAGATGTAGCGTCGGAGGTAACGCATGTAACGGAGGTAACGCCGGTTACTTCGTAATTTAGCCCTGTAATTCAAACCTCTATATTACTAATATGACCATAATTGAATTTCCATCAGAACGACAAAGGCAGACATCAACATGATAATTATTGATATATGCCATTAATCGCACAAACCGCTTTCATTTTCAGAGCATACGAAGTAACGGGCGAATTCTTGTAGCATTAGGGCGGGGTGGCCGCCATTATTGAGATAGGAGGGAGGAGAGGTCCGTGTATAGTTGTTTGCTCCCGTGCGTCAAATTGCGGAGGTGCTTTAAATGCCGCGCTGACAATATGACATGTTACTCTCGCCGGCAATCATTCGAGAAGCTTGTAGGTATAAAAAAATTTTCTTCTAACATTTAATTTCCTGCATCCCTCTACGTCATTCCTCCTTGTCAACCTCGGTTTTCTTGTGTGCCTTGTCGGTAGAGGGGGGGAGGGCGGCCTCCCGTGCGGCCCTTTGGCTTGGCCTTGCTCTTGTCCGCCATGTCCGGCTTGTCGCTGGGCTTGTCCGGTCTATCTAGTCTAGGCTTGTCGGCCTTGAAATATCCAGCTGCTTCCGCTTTTGCAACTGCGGTGATGCGGACTTCGAGTCGTTTGTCTTCCTCGGCTGACACGAGTCCGTCGATGACGTTGCCTCCGCGTTCCGACGAGATGGAGTCGAAGGTGCGAGAGACGAGGCGCTCGGCGACTCGTTCTTCTCCAGTGAGGATTTTCTTGGCCTTGAAGCGTCTGATTTAGGGAGTCGCGCCCGTGCCCCGCCACGGCCATTGCTTGATGTGTACATTACGTTACGTCGACGAGGGAATATGCGTAGGCCTTCTAGTATAATGGTCCGAATCGAAATTGAGAGCATAAAGATCGAGAATCATGAATAATTCAAATTTAAAGGTCAAGAATCGTGATTAATTCAAACTTAAAGATCGAGAATCTTGATCAATTCAGTGAATAAAGATCAAGAATCGATATATTGTATCAAAAATCGCATCACTTGATCTGATTTTCATTCACGTAAAGATCGATGCACCTTATTATTCAGGCCCTAATTATCGATGCATATGATAATTCAACCTCTAAAAGATCAATGCATCTGATAAATCGCGGCACAAAAGATCAATGCATCTGTTATTTCGGACGCTAACGAGCACTGCATCTGATAATTCAGGCGCTCAAGATCGAAATTTGATGAATCGAAAATAATTACTAGATTTTAAAAAACTCATAAAAAAGTTATGTGCATTTGATAAGTCAATCATTGCTTCATTGCAGTAATGCTCAGCTCATAACCAAAATCATGTTGTCGTAAATGGGGAGGGCACAATGCAATTGCTCTTCAAGGCTGAGACCCGTGTGCACGTTGGAGACATGACGCATTATTAAAAATACGTGAATTGCATTCTATCCCCATCCAACCCAGCAAAAATATGTGCTACAAACCCCTCACTCAGCGCAGCACATTCAGCGTGGGTTTTACCCTGCCCACTACAAGTTGTCGTGTCTAGGATCATTGGGGTTGTAGAAATAATATGTAATCGCTCAAAATCAGGAGAGAGAAGGTCTAACAATAAAAGTAGGTTGACGGGCGAGATAGCTCCCATTGCCATCTCTCGTTGTGGTGCCAAAACGATGCATTGCCATATTGCTGATAGTCCGGACCATGATTGCGAATAGCTGGACCATGTGGTGCCAAGGAAGTGTCCCAAAATGATGCGCTGCCACATAGGTATCCCAAAATCGTTCGTTGCCAGACAAGTATCCCAGAAGATGATCGCTTTCTAGGAACTCAGTTCACGCTGTCTCCTCTCGAAGAACAGTTCACGCAGACAAGCAAAACACACACAAAACAGTGGCAAAGATGCATGATGAATAAAAGTTACAGTCAAAACACACACACACACACATAGACACACACACACACACACACACACACACACACACACACACACACACACACACACACACAGGATGTAATGCACACAACTCACGTAACAAAACAGGAAAGAATGCATGCAGTGAAGGGTCAAAACGTAACAAAACAGTGGGGAAGTTGCAGGATAAATAAAAGTTACAGACAACACACACACACACACACACACACACACACACACACACACACAGGATGTAATGCACACAACCCACGTAACATGACAGGAAATAATGCATGCAGTGAAGGGTCGCACTTTATAATGAAGTATTAATCATTAAAGAAGCGAAAAAGGCGCACACCTTCACGACATGCCTGAGAGCTAACAGCTGGCACGTGATTACCATCTCATCGTTGCTCATTTGGTGGTCTTCAAATTATTCCGTCGTCGTTGGCAAAGCACGTGAACGATTCAACTATTGCACCACAAGGCCAAGGGCCATACCTAAGATAACACACGGAGAAAAGTCACAGCAAGCACGGTCAGTTGATAATGAAAGGTGCATTCCACACACACGACACGGTTGAGAATATACATTACAAGTAAGACTTGCGAAGCACACACACACACACACACACACACACACACACACACACACACACACACACACACACACACACACACACACACACACACACACACACACACGCGCGCGCGCGCGCGCGCGCGCGCGAATTTGCATGATTTTGGCATAGCTAGGCACGACTACGTAGACGGTAAAGGAGCACAGTGGCACTTTAAATAAAGCATATGGGACTCACCTCTATACCGTCCTTGACGCAGACTAAAAAATAGTAGTCGCTGCCTTCACTTGCAGCGAAGCTGTCGATAGTCTCCACAATTTCCATACCACTACCGACGTCTAATAGTCCTTTGTGTTTGCATCGGCGTAGACGAGCCCTTGCTAAAACGAATGGTGTCGTCTGTTGCACAATATTGCACTACGCACCTTTACGAGTCGCAGAGCGTCCGACGGTGAATGCGAGTTAGTGCAAGCGTCGACGAAGTCTTGTAGCATCGCCTTCGACGCCGCGTCGAGCAGATGCGAGGCCATCCCAACGCAACTTGCAGAAGCCGCGCCCCACTAGGGACTTTCAGCGACGATATCGTCGCGTCCAACTCCACAAGTTGATAATGATGCGAGTCGGACATCCATCCACGATTGGTCACCGCGCATCGGGGTGAAAAATGCTACTGACAGATGTGGTTGCCGCGCGCTTTTCAAGGTGACAACAGACGTGTAGTCGCTTGGTAAACTGACGTTTCGTCCCCATATTGTCGCTTTCTTTTAATCCATACGTAACGTAATATACTCTCATGTATTTCGTGCTGTTTCTGGATAGGCTACGAAGAAGGGGAGTAACAATAAACGTTTAATATACTGTACTTTCTAAATTTTCTTACAAAAAAAGCAGTGGAGGCCACCAAGCAAAAAAAAAAAAGGAGGAAAAAAATATCTAAGCCCGAGGAACAGGAAGGCATGCCACAGCACCAGCACTGCCCTCCTGAAAAGCGTCGCGGAGATAAGAACCCAGAGTGCCATGAAGAGCGGCAGAAAGACGTTGCATGAATTCACGTCGCACATCCCCCAAAAAACGCCGAAACGGAAGAGAAGTAGATCGACGAACAAAATGCTCCATACGGACATAACTGTCATAGCGCAAGGAACGAGAGTCAGCGGCCCCCATGCCAGGGAAGCGACGAACAGCCACCAAAATAGCCAAGCGATCGACCAATTCAGCCGCCATCGGCGCCAACCGGCCCCCATCCTCCATGGCGAAGGGATAATAGTCATGGACCGACTAAACCGAAGGCGTGCCAAGCAAAGCGGAAGTGCGGAGGTCCGCATCAAGTCTGCCTTGCTGAGCTCCCAATGCAAGGCTGCCAGGGAGTGGAAGGCGAGCACCTATATGAGGAACGTTGGTGTTCATGCGAGCACTTGTAACCGTCACATCAACAACAAGATGACGGTGCGGAGCCATGAAGTCTAACCAAACCACATCCCCAGGACGATCACGTGAAGCTCCCGACCGAATACGGCGGACCTCCAACCGCAAGTCCCGGCCCTTAGTAGCCCCCGCTTCAAGCATGAACTCTTCAAGCACGTGGACAATACGGTCGTGGAGTTGAATGATGTACCAAGAGCACGGGCACCGGGGGATATGGTCCATGAGCATAGCGGCTGTTGAGCGCTCATCCGACATAAAGATGCTCGATACCGTCGACGAAGATCCATACCCGCGAGATTCTGAAGGGGCCTCATTGCACCGAGGGCATTTTCGAACATGAGCGGCGCGCTCCGCAGTCAAGCCAAGCACCCGGTGCGCTGCCATCGTATAGCAATCGGATGGCGACTTGAAACTGGACTCATGTGAAGCGAAAAAGAGAGCCAAAGCCCCGCGACCCGTACCCTAAGTCACCCTCATATAGTCCGGTGGGGAAGGTTTGCAGAACGCCAAGAGGTCAAGGTAGGCCCGGGCACGAAGAATGCGCGAAATGCCCCGTTGAATGTGGCCCCTGGAATCTCCCAAGCGAGTGAGAGCATCGGGAGTCGGAAGTTGTAGGCTAGTCACTTGGGTAGCGGGTGCCACCGCATTGTTGACCGTAGATACCACCAACTCGACATCGGGCCCGGCATAATCAGAAAGGTTTTGGTTCAGTGTGTTAGTCAACATCACAAGCTCCGATTCCGAAAACCCGCTCATAGTGGAGATAGAGTCGTACGAATTGCGCAATTGGACCGCCCACGGTAAAGTAGAAGTGGCAACATTCAGTAGTTCCTGTCGGATGAGACCGTACAAAGGACCTAGCGACTCGGACTCGTAATCAGTAATCAGGTTGGCGAGGGTCGCAGTGAATGAAGCATAGTGAGCAAGTTCGGCGTCGAGCTCGAGGGACGGTACATTAAGCCCCCCAAACTCCGCAGGGAGCGAGAGCTGTCGTTTAGCACAATTCAGTTTATCGAGTGTTTGTGCGTCAAAAGAAACGCCCAAGATTCGATAAACTGCTGCACGAACGGCCCTATCTGCAGTAGCAAGGCACGGTCGGCAGATATCAAGGGGGAGGGTGCGGAGCAAGAAACCATAGCGGCGTACCGCACACGTGATCATCAAGTGAAAAGCGGCGTGTGTCCCTCCGAAGTCCGACATAGCAAAGCATACGATCTTGTCCAAGAGGAGTTGATGAGCCTCAACGGTGTCTTGCAGCCAAGAGTGAACATAGTTCTCGTTATGAGACGTTGGAGGGCCGTCTGCCATCGAGAAGTCCATCGCCAAAGGGGCTCCAAGGTTACTAGTACCCGTAACAACGGGGACCATCGCCCGTACCACCTCGACAAGTTCAAGGGCCGTATCCGGAGGTACCATGCACGAAGATTTGATTGGTTGAACATTCGAGCAGACTTTCCCCAGTTCCTCCGTAGCCACCGTAATCACAGTCGGGACGAAAGGCGTTTTGATCAAATACTTGCCATCATCAGAAAAGGCTTGGATCGCCGCTGAATCCTTGCACCGTTCTCCAATATTCCGGAGGGGGTGCTTATCGCCAGGTTGAACAAAAGCGGGCCAAGAGGATCTCCTTGTCGGACACCCGTACGAGATTGAACCGTGCCGTGTAGGAGCGAAGCATCGTTGGGTCGAAGTAATACACCGTGGAGTCCCGTGAATATATCATCTCAACCAACGGATAATGGGATGCAAGTCAGGGTTCTTGTACAACCCCGCAAGGAAACTCCGGCGGGAAATGGTGTTGAAGGCGCTTTCCAGGTCCAAGCTTAGAAGGCTGCAATCAGGAATAGCTTGTAGGCCAATGCGAGTGGTATGAATGGCTCGCTCGATACCCGCTTTGGTGAAAACCGATCGTCGTACATGGCCCAGGTGGTCGGCCGCGACAGTCGCTATCCGCGCTATGGCGTGACAATGAGCTAACCGCGACAAAACGCTGCCAGCAGCCAACGGCCGGACTTTAGGAGCCTCACCCCGAAGGCGAGTGGCGTCGCGGTCAACCCCGGTTTGCTTGTGAAGAGCCCACCCGGTCGCACTCGCCAGAAAGTCCGCCGCAGCCTCGGGAATGTTTCCCGCCCAGTAGCGGTTAACCCACTTACGCCAAGCCGGAACACTCAAGTCACGGACATGTTCCCATCGCCAGCCATCAACGTGGGGGGCTGACAAACGAGGTGCTTTTCTCAAGACAAGGAGCATAGACTCCTCCCATATTTTGAGGCTGTCATTGTTATCTAAATACGTGAGGGGTGGGCGCGCCGGGGGGGGGCAGAGGGTCGGGGAGATCACAGTCTGTATGGGGAGTACCGGGAGGAGGATGCAACCGCTGAAGAGCGGCCAAAGCCGCGTCCACGTCCTCCACTATTCCGAAGTCGGCTCCGTCTAAGGCCATCCGGGCCCGTCGCAACTAGCCAACTTCCACTAGCTCACGGGCCCGACGGAAGGTAGCACGGCGTCGGAGGTCACTTTCAGAGAGGCGAGTCGGTGGGTGGTGCTACTCCAGAGTGTTCTGGGCCCGGCGACGGCGAGAGCCCCCCCCACCCCGGCCCCGACCGCCGGGGCGTCTAGGCGCAGAAGCTCCCGGGCACGCACGTGCGAGCTCACCTCCTTCTCGAATATCACGTAGAAGGGTGTCAATGCCCGTGAGTCCGTCCTTTCCGGACGTAGAGAACCAGAGACGGACTTGACGTTGGACCAGGGAGCGGATGCGAGCACCGGCCACCGCCGGGAACGGTCGGAGGAGGAGACCGCCAAAGAGGTGAATTGCCAAAAAAGCTCAAGCAGCCCGAGAGTCCGTTGAGGGAAGGGAGGTCGCATATTCGAGGGTGTCTTGTAGGGCAGAACGTAGGTCGTCTCTCGCTGTCGCACAAACCCCTCGGGCCGCAGTGATAGGTCTAAACTCAAGTAGACAAGCGACCGGGTCGTTGTCGGAGCACCATGAGGCAGGAGCAGCAGCCCGAGGGGGGGATCGGAGAGCAGCCTCTCGGCGGAGTGCAGCGGCAGATGAGGGCATAAAAGCTTGTCCATGTATCGGGGGTTCATCATGTGTAGGGGGGGGAGTGAGGGGGGTAAGCTCCGGTTCGGCCCGGGGTGGGGAAGGGAGTGGAGCCAAGGGGGGGAGGCCACCCCAAGCAGGGGGGGGAGGGGTGACAGCTATTCGGAGGGGGCGTGGTCCAATGAGCGGCGGCCGGGAGCTGCGAGCATAGTCGTGACGCAACATTGGAGAAACGGGAGCAGCCACACAGAGTAGGCATGGAGCGGTAAGAGGGCGAGCTTGGGTGGCAGATAGAAGGTGGTCGTTTGAGGCACAAAGGGAAAACAAGGCCGGAGAGGAGGTCGCAAGGTGGCGAGCTTGGCGACGGTGTGCGGAAGTAGAGGGGCCATTGCCAGTTATGAACATGTTCGTGTGTCTGGCGAAATTAGAGCGCCATTTACGCCCAGCAAACCGTATGCCACACGGAGCGCAAGTTTAACATTCCCCCCGCGACGGGGATAGAACACCCGATGCACTTAGGCCCGGCTCCGACCCTGAAGCTCCAGCATGGGCACCAGCTGCAACAACCGCAACTCGCCAGCTTCCAACAGCATCATCTCGCCGCCAACCAGCTCCAGCCCTCCGCCCGGCAGCAGAAGCACTATGTCCATTGGCACCAGTAGCTGCAGAACCGGCACCGCTGTCAATCCTCTGCCCACGGGTTGTGGCAGCATCGGCAAGTCGCTGACCGGCACTTGCAGGAGCACCACTAGCAACGCCATCGCCTGCTGGATCTCTCTGTCCAACAGCCCATGCCACAGCAACATATACTGTACTTTTCAACACTCTTCAAAAGTACATGTACGGATAGATAATGGCATAGGTTCATCGTATCCGTTGAACAAAATCTTCGTAACCAATGATCCCTTTCTAGACCGTCATCGGTGCCGATATCACGACGTTTCGTCACCACGTTTCGTCCAAGCATGGCAATAACGAGACAATGATCCCTTTTATGACGCATGCGAGTTGCTGATTGGTCAATCCATGAATCATTTTTCGTCTTATGTTGGCCGCTGATATATCAAGGAACCAACGGTGGCCATAGATGCATTTTATTTTGAGTGTAGTAATGATAATGCAATCTGCATGAGCGCCCTCTCCTTTTTTCCATTTCGATTACATAAAACATTTGTTTTGTGTGTAAAGTATGAATTCTCACTCTTTTGAAAGATTTGTTATATGGTTATTAATGTACATGTTAAGCTAATTATTATTCGATTTAAGCTCGCGCAGGATACAAGAATGAATCAAGAGTAGAAACGATAAATAAATATTGATGCATCAGATAAATCCCGGCCAAAATATCGGTGCATGTGATAAATCGCTGCACTAAAGATCTAAGTGATAAATCGCGGCACTAAAGATTGGTGCATCTGATAAGTCAAGCCTTGAAATATCGACGCATCTAATAAGTCAAGCCTTTAAATATCGATGCATTTGGAAAGTCAAGCTTTAAAGATCAATGCATCCGATGAATGTAGTGCCTAAAGATAGATAACTGATTAATTGCAAAAACGCCGATGCATCGATTATTGATCATTAATCGATCTCTGATTCGGACCCTTAGTCTAGAATGGGGTAGAAGCACTCGAGCGAATCATTTCCATAGCAGTTTTGAGTGCCGCGTTAGCGGCGGACGTAAGCACACCATACTAAAGCAAGCGTCGATACTCGTCGCGCGAGGAAATTCTAGCGGTGACCGTAAAAAAAATTCAGCCTCGTCGTGTCGAGGGTTCCACAGGCATGGGCTTGTTTTGCCGGTGGGAGGCATGCACTCCGTGAACGTTCGGGAGTCGATGAACGTCCGTGCAGTCTCTCCATTCTCTGGGGTCGATGCACACCAGAGGGTTCTCGTTATTGTCGGATGGTCGAGCGTCGTGCTCGTGTTGTCCACACGCAGCTCGGTCGAAGTCGGATGTTGGGTTGCCTACTATTGTTTGATTTGTTGGCGCGGCAACGAGGGAGAGAGTATCGACATGGGCGGCTAAATGATGTACACTGTTTGTCAACAATTGCTCGTCTAGCTGCTGCTCCGGCTTGTCACCATGCGCAACGGGGTAGAGATCGTGCGGCAATACCATGTTGTCTGCCATATGATCTCATGGAGTATGTTTTCTTGCTACGTGTAGGGGATTGAAGTGATCAACACCTTGCGTGGCTAGCGAGAGCCACGATGCCGTTTGCGTTAGCGATAGCTCTCGCAAAAGGCGAAAGATGGGCACACAATCGCTACTTGTGCGTCATATTGTTTACATATCCCTCCGTAGGACTACTAATGGACACATATGTACGCTAGACTCCGGGGGAGTCTTGGCCCTTCACCTATAGGTGTCCGCCGCTCAGTCGCGATGCGATGCGATGGGTTCATATACACAATATGTTCCTATCGGGTACCGACTTTTGGCGGTACTTGGATAAGGCGTACAACTCCGTTCCGGGAAGTGGCGGTTCTATCCCCCTTCATGCCATTCCGTGTGTACATGGATTAACAGGTTATGGGCCCTCCGCGTTAACGTGGGGTTTACTAGGGCACCGGCCGGAGTTTGTCCATTAAGGGGGAGTGTTTACATATCCCTCCGTAGGACTACTAAGGGACACATATGTACGCTAGACTCCGGGGGAGTCTTGGCCCTCCACCTATAGGTGTTCGCCGCTCAGTCGCGATGCGATGCGATGGGTTCATTTATACAATATGTTCCTATCGGGTACCGACTTTTGGCGGTACTTGGATAAGGCGTACAATTCCGTTCCGGGTAGCGGCGGTTCTATCCCCCTTCATGCCATTCCGTGTGTACATGGATTAACACATATAGTATGTGGACATTTTACTATCTATGCGCGCCTTAATCGTTTGGGGAGATACCGTCGGAGATGTACATGTCGCTGCGTAATTCTAGCCATGTAATTCAAACCTCTATATTACTAATATATGACTAGTATATTGGACAGTGCTGATGTTGTAGCATGCCTTCCTATTCCTCGACCTTAGGTTTTTTCAGGGTTGTGCTAAAGTCTATTTCTGAGAATTCAGACTGAACTAAAGTCAATTTAGGGACTTCAGCCTGAATTCAGCTGAACAGTGTTTAGGCATGAATTTAGTTGAGACTTTAGGACCTGAATTCAAGCTGAAGTGACTTCAGTTTCAGCTGAATTCAGGCCCTGAACTGAACCAAGCCTGGATTCAGGTCAAGAATTTAGACTGAAGCACCGCTTGAAGTGACACGAAGAACCCCCTAAAGCGTTTTGAGCCCCCTCTGACCCCTTCCATGAGCAGAGGGCGGACATCTAGAAACAATGCGTCCATGCATAATTGGTGGATGACATAGACATAGGCAAAGGATATATTATATGTAAAAAAAAGAAATCCATGTTGCATTGATTGATGCACGTACAACAAGAAACAACAATGAAAATGCATAATTTGTGTGAGGCATAGACAGAGGCAAAGGATGCATGATATATGAGAAAAAGGCCTGCCATAGTAATAATTGTTGCTAAACTACACTCATCATCGTTGTCTACTAAGAAACTCTCCATGTACGTGTGGTATTCAAGCCCACTTTGCACGCTGGCCTCTGACTGGTCGGAGACGATCCTCTCGCACACGGCAGCCGTCTCCCTAGCCTCTTGAAGCTCTGTCTTAATGTGAACCTCACGCGCCAAAGATGCGTTGTACGCTTGCGGGCCAAGCCCAGACTTCAAGATACTGACCACCTCTGCAAAAAGATCAAGAATCTTGGTGACAAAACTGTCGCCGCCATATTATCCACGCCCATCTTGTTTCGTAAGTGTTGGGTAACCAAGCCTGACAGTGAAAATATCCTCTCGCGCTCTATCTGACTCGCCGGAATGGCCAACATACTGCGAGCGAGCTCTACAACCACGGGATATTTGTGTTCGTTAACACACCACCACTTCAAGACATCAAAAACTTGACATGGGACAGGGGCAGACTTATCATGGCGAAACGCTTTCAGCTCAGTCTTTGCCAGGCTTTGACGGTACTCTTCCTTAGCAGCGACAGTATTTTCATCGGCGTCACTGTCGTCATCACCACTGCTCTCATCGCAGAGGGCGACACGCTTCCTGCGCATCGGTTTTGGACTTCATGGCAGCCCAACATCAACAGCAACTAATGCCTTCGCCTCATCGTCTCTGCTTTTGGCAAGTGCACACAATGCAGGTAACAACACCTTCACCTAATACTCTCGCATAACCACTTTGGATGCACGTCTGCAGTTTCTTTCCTCCGTACATGTGCCGGTGTTGGCAATGGTGAAGATCTCCCCCGAGCAGAAGCGCGGATCCATCAATGTAGCCATAACCTCATGCCCTCGGCTCTCATCATATTCAACGAAGGGGGCCATTATTGCATCCATGTCTGTCAATATGCGGTTCGTCATAGCATGCTGGACATCCCTCAAGTTTGCATCCAACATGTCGCATGACCACAAAGTAAGCAACTTAACTTGGAAACACAATTGCAAGTAATGGGGAGAGTGGGCCTTACGTTGCAGCGTCCTCCCCCCCCCATCATCATGATCCACCGCGTGGGTTGTCATAGGTGCGTCCAATTTCGCGGACATTGTGCGTTGTAGCTTAGCAACTGAGTGGATTGCATGTGACAGTAGCCAATGCGAGTTCTTGGATTGTGCCTGTGTGACAATCATGCAAGTGGCGCGGAGCACGTCATGGACAGCCTCATTGACCTCCCACTTAGTGGCAGCGGGCTTCTTGATGCGCAAGTGTTGAGTCTCCGGCATTTCACCATACAAGTAGTCGATGACGGCCTTTGCTTGCAGCAGACCTGCCAGCATCCCAAATGTCTAGGCAGCACAAAACAACACAATACAGTCAGTGGAATGAAAAAACAATATGCAAGCATAATACGTAAAGCTAGGGGGGGGCTAACGCTGGTGAATCTTGTTTTAATTGGTGTCACAAACTTAGTCACCTTGACTTTCATAGCAATACATGCAGCTCTCAGTGACGCCTAACCCTTGGAAGACTTCTTTGTCCATGTGATGCAAGATTGCAGTTTTTTGGCGACTTCGGAGAACTTGAAAGCCTGCTCACAACAAGTTCAATAATATTAGACACATGAAAATTGTTTACCGATAAAACAAAATGCAAAGCAAGCAAGGGTGGGGGGGGGGGCTCACCTCCATATTCATGCGCTTTGCTTCTAGGACAGCGGCATTGCACGCTCCACTGATTTTGTGTGCAAAGTACAGGGTCACATGTGGTACCCACGACGCCCGGCAACCTGTCAGCTCTTGTCTGGCAAGGACCACGGTGGCAGTTGCCAAGTTGCCCCCTCCATCCTTTACCACAGCAGCCATTTTGTACAACAGGTCATAGTTCAGAAATGTTTTATGCGTGGAGCAATTTCCTGGCATGTGGAGTTGTCCTTGCACGATATGATGCCGATGTGCTTGTGGTGCCATTGGCAGTGCTTGTCGATGAAGTGGATATCGACAGTGAGGTTG
The DNA here is from genome assembly GCA_026401115.1 of Tetraselmis chui. Lineage (NCBI taxonomy): Eukaryota > Viridiplantae > Chlorophyta > Chlorodendrophyceae > Chlorodendrales > Chlorodendraceae > Tetraselmis > Tetraselmis chui. The sequence continues at coordinate 62,590 of JAPMLY010000784.1, forward strand.
TCCTATGTTTTCTTGAACATCCACAAGTAAAAGGTAGTAATGGCAACACCTCTAACACCAACGAGCACACTCTTAATATGTTTGCCACCCTCAGCTTTTAGAGCGGGCAGCAAAGTGTGTGTGAGTTTTGTCCTGGAAGGGAGTGGCACTCCAAAAACTAGACGAAGGCTTTGAAGAGAGGGTTCTCCGCAATAGCGAAAGGTAGCCGACAGAAAACTACGAGTGATAGCAGCCGCCAAAAACACATGCACCCTGAAGTAAGAGGTGGGTCTCTTCTTCGTGGACTTAAAGTGGTCGGCGACGCTTGGCCGTTTCTCCCCCTCTCCTCCGGAGGAGGCAGAAGCCGCATGACGACGTTTCGGACACATGTCATCACTCAATTGTGGCACACGACACCAACATGACACTATGCGTGTTAGTGCTTAGCCAGGTTAGACTCGCAGCTCCACTCACTATGTGAGGGGGGGGGGTTACCTTTGCGTACTCTTGCTTGTGGTACCTCCAAACGTGGTATTTGAGTCCGGTGTTTCCATCGGCGGGTCTGTATTGCACGAAGTGCTTTGCCTCGCGGCCCCGCCTGTCGCGTGCGAGTTGCGGGACCCATAGACCCAATGTTTCGTCGTGGGCGCGCAAGTCCTCGTCGTCGCTATGATGGGGGAACTGCTCGTGCAGGAAACCGGTTTTCGCAGCGTGGCATAGAAATCAACACACCTCTAGACAACCGGACTTGTTATCCAGTGCGTCCTCCTCCGCCAACTACGGGTTATTGGGAACGAAAAACGCCCATACGTGGTTGCACTTCTGCGTTAACGACCAACTGTCCTTGAGGTTGCGGGCAAGCATATCCACGCGGCACTGAAACTCTACGGTATCGGTACCGGTATCGCCATCTACCTCCACATCCACATCGTCTATCAATATTCTGCTAGTGCCGGGCAGACTAGCAGCACCGCAACACACCCTAGACGAAGGGGTAGTGCTATCGCGACGGTCGCTTGCGGGCGCAATAGGGGCGAACAATATGGCGGGGGGCAGCGAGGGGGCCGGGGCGGCCGTTGCCGCAAGACATGGCGTCGTCACATCGGGTTCACTGCCGGTAGCGGGGTTCACTACGGACGCGGCAAGCGGGTCCTCTGTAGCGTCCATGGCAACGTGCCAGTTCGGCTGTGGGAGGGTAGGGGGGAGAGGGGGGGAGCGCTCCGGGATGGTGGACTAGCGGGATGGTGTTGGGATGGACCACTATTTCCGCCACCCCCTGCCCCACGACCATCCCCACCACCAGGGAGCATGCCACCTCATACAACGTACAACCACCCACCACCAATAGGAGGCCTTGAGGGATAAGGCCTATCCGGTGCTAGCTGGCAATGAGCAAGGTAGGCCATCCACCTACGCGTTTTAGCTTGGTTCTTGGGTCCTGGCACTAATCAAAGTTCGAACTGGGATACAACCGAGCTCCCCACAAGTACGAATTTCCATACATAAGGCCTTATGTAATCCCATGATACAAATATACTATTATCAATACTTAGTTATTACATCGCAACACGGCCACAAACGGGTGACAAATAACGGTACGCAGTATTTCTCGACGGATATCGCCAAATCAGAGGGCGGCCGAACAGGGACAACTAACCCGATTAAAAAAAAATCAAATCTAGGCTGACTACAGCCCAGTCGGGTTCAAGCCACTTTCGCCGAAACTTAAAATTGAACTGAAGTCACTTCAGTTCGGGCTGAACTACGGAAGTCGACTGAACTGAAGTGACTTCAGCACAACCGTGGGTTGTTTTCTCCTTTCTTCTTTTTGCTTGGTAATCTCCGTTGTTTTTAATTGTAAGAATATTTTACTGGATATTGCCAGTATAGAAGTACAAAGCGCGAATACCGGTACGGCATTTAGAGTGGGCAGAAAGTACATGTGCGGGATACACGGCGGGCAGAGAAAATAGGCATATACCAGATATGCCGGCCTCACATATACCGACGTGGTGCTCTCCTTTCTTGCACGCTAAAATGTAGATATGTAGACGCTTTATAATATCCGCGGTGGTAAGGGAATGATAAAAGCAAGAGAGGTGTTGTCATCCCGCCGGCTACCCCGCCAATCCTATACAGCCGACGTGTTTTATAGCGTTTACAAAGCATGGGGAGGCTCCGTTTGCCAAAAGTGTTAATCTCTTACATGTTTTGCTCGCAAGGGGCCTTGGGCCCGGTACGTACGCTAATTGTGGTAATCGGGAGGGAGGGTTGCGTGAGTTGTGCTCGCGCTGTCGCGCAAAGGTAGAAGGTGGACGACCTCTGTGTGTTGGCGCGTCATATAGGGGTAACGCATGTCATGGTTTTTTACCACTGTAACATGCGTAATCTAGCGGTTGAAAATTGTAACGTATTGGCAACGCCGACTATTCTCGCCCCCATTGTAATTTAAACCTCCAAATCTATAATTTCAAAATTACCACTTACAAAGCGGGGGGAGGCTCCGTTTGCCATGTTGTCGCCATTGGGCGGGTTGATCGTCGTAGGTTGTCCACCTCACAGTGTGAGCAAGCCGAAGAGGAACCACTCTGATCGTCATGCAAGGACGGTCGGGTCGATGGAGTCCAAGACGACGCTCGACTCCGTTGACTAGCCGCCGAAGTATTTAGTCTTCTGTAGCGTAGCGCCGACGTTGTAGGCGGCTATTGCTGCTCCTTTACGTAAGGACTGCGAGGTCCACCTGAAACCGTCCGGGGGCCGTTCTTGCATTGTCGAAGTGATGCCGGTGAGCCGACCGGTGAGTGTGTTAGCTGTCCACTTATTGCGTTTTTCCACTTATTGGTGTTGATCGCCCAACGAGCCGTCGGGTACTTTCCTCCCGAGAGTAGGTGTCGAGTAGTGTCGAAAAACAGTAACATTTGAATTTCCTCGGCGTGCACTAACGTGGGCGGCAAGTGACATAGTAGTTTGCGCTCCACAGACACTCCGCGTTGGCCCTTTCTTGTACGGTGGTACAAGCGAAGTCCGTTTTCCTCGGAGGCGATGAGGTTTTCTGTCAAGCAGTCGATGTCCGCGCCCATGCGATTGAAGAATAAGTAGAGGAGTGCCATAGCAATACATGACCGTAATAGCCGTACTTGATCTCGTGCTAGGTTGGCTTGGAGCGTCTCACGCGTAGTAGCCTCCGTGAGTTGTAGGCGTAGGGCTTGGGCCATGCGTAGGGCTTTGAATTGTAAATTGTTTACAACATGTGCCGGCAAACTGGACCGACTATTGTCTCTCGGGCCACTCTACTGCGCCATACAGGACTTATTAGCAAGTTGGGCCCGGGTCTCTTCGACCACGTACACCTATCGACACACCTATCTGCAATGTGTCTCGACGTTCCTCGGTAGTTTAAAAATTGTAAGCAACCGCAGTAATTGCCCCAATCCCCCCGCCTAAGCATTAACAACGTAATAATTTTGTAATCAAGAAAAACAGATCTAAAAATAAATCCGCTTGTCGAGAAATGCAAAACTTAACTGCTGCTCGACCTTCACGATGCACGGCCCGCTCCCACCGAACCGGGGTGCCGACCGGCCTAGGCCGGTCGGCGTTCGGGAGGGACAACGGGCCAGCCTAATCTAGCTCCCGCGTGACTTCGGTCTTGCCGAAGGTAGGATGGGAAAGGCTGGCAAAAACCCCTCTTCGCGCGGTCGCTCGTCGATCCCACCGCTCCATCCCGTAAACCCCGCCCCAAGGTCTTGCCGCGTCCACCGACGCGGCGGTCCTCCTTGTCAAGGTCCCCCGTCACCTCGAGGGCAGGTGGGGGGGGCCGAGACACACAGACATAGAAAAAACTAGCGCTCCTGCCTCCGCGCCTGAATTTTCCCCGCTCAATTCCCCGGTTCTTTCTCTGTCTAGTACCCGGGTACCTGTCGGTTTTCCGGCCTATGGCCGTACCCTCCCCCCTCTAATCGCGCGTCCACCGAGAAGCATGTTCCTGAGCGGGGGCCTCCGCGCTCACCCGGGCCCACGCTCAAGGAATCCTATGATTATGAAGGTCTGTCGGGGTAGTGGGTGTCGAAGAGGGGGGGGGGGGGGTCATCGACCCAGAGGGTCGTCGCCGCCAGATCGTGTCGCTCTTCCCCCCCCCCCCCCCAAAGAAACGTACCGCGTCTTAGGAGTTGAACTGAACACCTCCCTTAACTTCACCAAACATTGGCAAGAACTCAAACGTTCCACTGCATCCCTCATCACCGCACTTTCCACATCCCCACTGACTCAATCCCGCAGAATCAGGGTCATCCGTGGTCTCCTCATCGGAAAGCACTTCACTCTCCAGCTCGGCCTCTTTACCGACTCCCAACTCGACACTCTCGAGGGACAAATCTGCCGCGCACTCCGCTCCGCCGCCTCATCGGTACGTAGTCTTCCCCGCACCGCCCTCCACCGCCCTACCACAGACCTAGGATACGGCCTCCCCTCCCTCAAAGCACACGCCGCACAACTCACAGTTTGTCACTTACATAAAATCATGAACAACTCGGGATATAGAGGCCACATGGCCCGCGCACACATACGCACCATATCCACCACGTACTCCCACTGGCCCTCTGAATCCATCATGTCAACATGTCACACTCCACCCACACTAAAATGCTTAGTCCGCGCTCAACGGGACGCAGGCACCCTTTTCCACAACATCCCCCCACTCACCCTCACCAACCCTATCGCGTCCACAATCCGCACCCACTTCACCACTCAGGACAACACACTCCTCGCCTCACTCCGTAACACCGCCACACACATCACCGACCCCCACACATACAAACAAGCCTACTGCGATTTCTCTCCCCGCAAAACACACGCCTCCCTCCTACCCCGCCTCACCCCCCTCTGGAAGAATAACATCACCTCGTGGCCACAAGTCCTCCTCAGAGCCACCTCATCCTCCTTCATCCTCAAATCAAGTAAAACCATCTCCACACTCACGGGGTCCACTACCCCACTCTCCGTCCCCATCCGCCTCCTCGCCGCAATCCTCACCGAACCCCTCGACACTATCCACAACGGCCTCCCCATCTCGAACCTCCATAACAAACAGGCATCCCCCCCCACCACTATACATCCCTCCTGGATTCCCCTCCTCTCCCCTCACCTCCCCCGCTCCACCCACGCCCTCCAATCCGGCATCTACACCCCCCGCACCATACACCCCACCCCCATAGCACCCATCACACATCTAGACTCAGAATACCTCACCCCTTCCGACCACCCCTACCCCCCCTCCGACGTAACACGCATCATCTCCAAACACAAAGACACAGAATACGGCCAAACACAATACATGGTTGAATGGGCCCCGGAACACCTCACGGAATGGGACATCCAGCTACAACTCGACGACGGCTTCCGCCTCATCTCCTCCACTCCCACATCGGTATGCCTCCCCTCCCCCTCCCCCTCTACCTGCTCCATCTGCCACGAAACCCTGAACACAGAACCCTCCTCCACCTGCTGCACATGCCCGCACTTTGCAATACACTCCCAGTGCCGCCCGGCTCTAGGCCCAGCCACATGGCAGTGCGACTGGTGCGCTCGCGGCCAACACCACGACCTCACCCACCTCCACGAAGTGCAGTGGGCCCCATGCCTACAACTCCACGACACCATCAGTGAGACCCCCTCTGGCCCCACCGCCCTCACCGCATTTAACTCCGGCTATGTCCCCTCCACCACACCCATTCTGCCTGACCCCGGACCCCCTCCATGGTCACACCCCCTCATCTCATTTAACCACGACCCCATCAACCCCGACCTTGACATGCTCCCTACCGGAAAATTCGCTATCCACGCACACCCCTCACTCCCCGACACCACCATACTCTGCACTCCCAACGGCCGAGCGGTCACCACCCTTCACGGCCCCAGAGTTCGCCACCTATACCAACTCTTCCGTCCCGACCTCTCTCATCTTACGTTTGAAGAGGAGGTCTATCACCTCCTCACCCGCCTTGGCTCCCGCTCTGAAATACACTCACCCACACCCGCCACCACCACCCGTAATAGATGGGCCACCAGAGAAGACCTCCTCACAGCCCTCCGTCACACATTCCGCATCCAGACAGAACTCTACTCCGACCCCCTCAATAAATCCCTTCACTCCCACACATACCACTCCCTCTATCCCGAAGATACAGTCTTCTCATCCAGCGGTAGCAATGCCCCACACACCTGGCAAGGCACCAACATAGCAAACCCCGAATACGACCACGAATGCATGAGACGAGCCATGGAACACGCAATCACCAGCGCACACCTCACAGCCCCTCACACACCCAGCGCAACCATCCTCATCCTCCCCAGGTGGGAACACACGCCCTACCGCCACTCCAAATACATCAACTCCCCATACACCCACCACCTCTACACCCTCCCCAACGACGCAAACACATTCCTACCCCCCGACCAACACACCGGCAACCCCACCCCTACCCCATTCGGCACACGATGGATGGTAGACATATACCTCGTCGCTAACCCCCTCGCACTCACCGCCCTCCCATCACCCACTGCCATGACAGCACTCCACAACACTCTCGAATCTATATACGACACTCACCTCCCCAATCCCTATCATCAACCCCCCTCCTCCACACCTCTTTGACGCCTACTCACCCCACTCAGCCGGTATCTACCACCGCCCCCCAAACCCAACACACCCCCTCACATACCCCCTCCCGGACCGCGTACATCTAACGTACCCCCCCTCCAGAGGCACCCCTGCTTGGAACTGGCAGGACTTTGTCTACACAGACGGCTCGAAAAAAGGCGGCTCGACCCCCCTCGGAGCAGCTGCTACCCACCCCGCCTCGGACACCAAAATCAAAATCCTGGTGACCTCTACCCCTCCCTCACATACAATAAACCGTGCTGAATTAGCCGGCATAGATATAGGCCTCCAACTTGGCCACACCCACCTCCTCACAGACAGTGCGTGCTCCCTCCGCCTCATTCAAGGTTACTTAAATTGCCCCTCTGCTTACCGCCATAATATTCACCGCAACACCCTCCTTTCTATCACACACACCCTTAAATCCCGCTGCGAAGCAGGCATCCGTACACACCTCGGTAAAATAAAAGCCCACAACCACTCCATCGGCAACGACCTCGCAGACACCCTCGCCAACCAAATAGCGGATGGCCACCCACCCGACACTACCTACACCACCGGTTCCGAAGTCACGATAGGCCACTGGACATGGCCGTACACCATCATCCCACAACCCTTAGGGGACCCCACTCCCTACAGATACACCAACCTCAAATCCGACGCACACAAATACAGCACAATACACACACACACTCCTCTCTCGCAAACAACCAAACACGGAGCCCTCCTCGCCCGCGCCGCGTCGGACGGCGCCGACTTTTCCTACCACAAAAAACACTCAACTCTCACAAATACACAGTTCACACACAAACAAGAATTCATGTGGGGCGTCCACAACACCCGCCTACTTACCCACAACCCCACCCTGCGCTGCCCCCTATGTGGCCAATTCACTAGCAACGGCCACATGGCCGGTAACTGCCCCTCTATGTCTGGACTGAGACAGGACAGACACAACAGCGCTCTACAACTCCTACTATCCCTACTGGAACGCCACAACGGAGGCCGCTGGGAGACCATCACCGCAGACTTCGGTAACAAACCCATAAAATCGTTTGAATCCCCCACCCCTGCCCACTCCCCACTCGACTGCCACCCTCCCCACCCCACCCACATGCCCACCCGCCTTGTTGCTGCTGATGAAGGTCTATCGCATGACTCCCTAACATCATGCCCCGCCGTCCTTCCCCTTGAGATTCTCCCCCCACTGCTTCGTCCCTCCGCACACAAACCTGACTTCATCCGCATCCTCGAACCCAGATTCGTTGGCCACTCCAACGGTCGCCGACGTTATGCATCCATAAAAAAGATTCAGATAGGGGAATGGAAATACTGCACAGACAACAACCTCACTCACACAGCCGACCTCATACGTGCCAAATACACACCCCTTGCAAACGCCATCAGAAACCACTGGCCAGGCACAGTGGTCGACATACTCCCCATCGTCATGAGCCGCACAGGTACACCACACTCCTCCACCATCTTGAGTCTCACCTCCCTTCTCACCGCCCGCACTGACCCTCCTGATAAACTCGTCTCGAAGGCACGCCTCGACACATCTCGCATTCTTACACAACTCCATACGCATACTGTCCAATGGCTGCATCACCTCCTACGCATATACCGCATCAAGTCCCGCACGACCTCCCGCCGCACATCCGCACATTGCCCCCACGCACGACCCTGACTACACACATCCTTCACCTCTACTTGCACCCTCCCCGGGGGGGAGTAAAACCCCCGAACACCCTTAGAGAGGTTGGATTAGGCGGTTAACGGTCTAGCCCTGACTTGTAAGTTCCCTGTATGGCATAGTTGGGAGGGCCCAGAGACAGCAGCCGACGCATCCGGTTTTTGGGTGAAAAAACCGGCGCATACGGTACATGTTGTAAGCAATTTCAATTTCGCTCTTCCCGTCGCGACCGTCCTCCTTGCCGCCCCAGCTAACTCCTCCCCACGGGAGATGACGCTAGACGACGTAGCGGCTCGCTTGTGAGCTCCCTACTCTGGTGCTACTCCCCAACTAGCTCGACGCCGGGTACGGACATTGTTTTAGTTTCCGAAAAAAGCCCTCCGTACAGGGCTTTCCGGCGGCGGCTGATCCTGAGGATCGCCGCCGCCTCATATAGCCGCTCCTCCGTCTGCGACTAGCCACCGGTTTGTGCCATGTCTTGCCTCACCCCTCGGCAAGGTTCGACTGGCACATGGCTGGTCGACGGCTAGCGAGCGCCCTTTCCTTGCGCTTCTTCCCGGCCTGCCACCACCAGCTCTAACACCCGCCTCCCACCGCTGATCCGGCCGTACCCTCCTCGCCATCAAACGCTGCCGCAGTACAGGCCCCACCCCTCAAAGTAAGGTTGTATTCAAGAGTATATGTACGCGAAAAAACATATCGGACGGGCCGAGCGGGAGATCTTGGCGCCGGTATTGCACAGAAATTATTTTTTCAAAAGCCATATGTACAAGGTTTTCCCGACAGCTGTTGATCCCGCGGATCGAGTTGTCGGCCCTCTTTGCCCCCTACCGTGCCAGGCCTGGCACAGCTACGGGGTTTCCAGCGCCCACCACGGGGAGGTGAGGGGATGCCGACGGGCCTGCGAGCGCACCCCCGTCCGGGGCCGCCGCCGCTGCGCCGCCGGCGGGCGCCCGTAGGGCTTTGACTGCAATGGAGGATGGTAGGTGTACCCGTACCGGCGCGTCGTCAATCACGACGTGTGGGGCGGCGAGTCCTTTTCTCACCTTAGCGACTAGGTCGCCGAGGGCAACTACTTCGAGTCCGTGGTTCTTGAAGAAGCCGTTGACTGTCGATAGGTAAGGTTGAAGACTCGAGGCCTTGATGGTACCTAGTTGTCTTAGCCGCGCGACGTAGCGTGCCATGTGAGCCGGTGTAGCAGCGAGTGGCGCGACTATGTGTTCCTCACATAAGTCGAAGTAACGGCGGATAGTATTGCCGTACGTTGATGATGTGCTAGGTGCCCATGATGCGGAGAGTAGGGCTAGGGTCGCCGCGCCGAGTGCGTTAGAACCGAGAATTCGGGTCATGTACGATTTCATCGTCTCGATCCACGGGTTGGTGGTGGTTGTGAAAGTAACCTTGTACTTAGGTTGTGCTTGACGACCAGACTGTTGGTGTGGTATTCTTGGCTCGCGGTGTAGTCCCGTAAAATGTGCTAACGTAGCACTCACAGCTCCTCGTCTCAGGTAAAGCCACGCCGGAAGGGAACGCGGAATATTGTCACTGGCTAGTGCGGACTGCATGTTGTACCGCATAGCGCCCGACGCCTTGGTTGGAACAAGTCCCGACGGGGAGCGACGATTATTTCTACGGAGGTCATCTCGGTAAGCGCTTAGTGCCAACCTTTTCATGTCCAACGAGGGGCGACTATTGTAGCCGTTGCGCCGCTCTGTCGTTGTTTTTGGACGAGGTTGAGAAGTAGGGGCCAAGGAGGGTTGCACCAATTGTTCTCTACGCGAGTCGTTTTCTGGGAGGTGGAGTGCGTCCACCGCTTTGCACGTTGGGTCCTTCCATCCTGCGTTGTAGCGGGGTAGTAGGGTGTTGAGTGTGTCAAAGTTGAGGGGGCAATAAGGAATGCTTACACTCGGTGAGTGACACTGCATGTCATCTCACCCTCAACAAGTGCCTAGCACTTGCCTATCACAGGACACGCACTCACCTTGTGGTGAGCACACGCCAACATATATTCTGAGCCTTTAGATGATATCTAACGCTTAGCAACTTGCCACCATCAGCAACCTAATCCTCTCTATTGTTGATTGGCTTATCATCTTATAGTGTTGAGTCACAGCCGTACTATCACGATGCTACTTGACCAACATTACTATGTAGCAACTTGATTATCACACAAAACCATGTCTCGCAACACTCCCCCTTGCTACGCAGGCAATCCCATGATGGCATTGCACAACTTGCTATGCCTTGCACTCACTAATGGCTTGGTAAGCACATCAGCAAGCATGTTCTCCGTCGCACAATATTGCACCTCGATGTCTCCGCTCTCCACCTTCTCCCGACAGAAGTGGTACCTCACGTCCATGTGCTTGCTGCGTCCGGTCGTCATGCTATTCTTGCTGAGTGCAATACAACTCTGATTGTCCCCGTGAATTGTGATGGGAGACCCGGAGTCTTGGTGAAACTCGTGGAGTAGTTGCTTAAAAAACATCGCCTCCTGAGTGGCCGCAGTCAGCGCCATATACTCTGCCTCCGCTGTCGACAACGCCACAGTTTGTTGCCGCTGGCTTTTCCAACTCACCGCTGCACCGTTGAGCATGAACACATACCCCGTGCGAGAGCGCCGCTCGCCAATATCACTAGCGTAGTCAGAATCTGACCATCCTACCACCTTTGATGAGGGTGCGCCACCGTACATCAACACCGACTCTGCGGTCCCCTTGAGGTAGCGGAGCACCCTCTTGGCTTGCTCCCAATGTGACTGAGAGGGGTCGGACATGTACCTACTAAGGTGGCTAACAGCCATGGTGATGTCGGGCCGTGTGCTTACGGAAGCGTACAACAAGCTGCCGATCAAGCTTTGGTACGGCACTAGACCGGGAAGCAACCTTGATGTCGACGTCTCCACACAAGTGCTCAAAGCATCGACTGCCATAGGTGAGCCCACTGGCTTGCAGCCCATCATGTTGAAGCGCTCCAAGATATCTAAGACGTATTGCTGTTGTCCAATCCTGATGGTGCGGCTGCCACGATCACGCTCGACAGTCATGCCAAGCAACCAAGACACTGGACCGAGGTCTTGCACGTTTAACCTTTCGCCGAAAGCCGACTTGAACCCAACGATGAAGCTACCCGCTGGTCCGACGATGATGCTGTCGTCCACGTACAACGCCAAGACATAAAGCTCACCCTCCTTGATGAAGACGTAAATGCCGGGATCCACCTTGGATTGGGTAACGCCATACTCCTCTAGCCATGCTGTGATGGTATTATTCCAGTTCCTTGGAGCTTGCTTGAGGCCATACAATGATTTCTTCAACAAGCACACTCGCTCCTCGCCATTGATGTCGAAATGACGGAATCCTTCCGGCTGCCTCATGTAGATTTCCTCCTCGATATCGGCCTCCAAAAATGCCGTCACCACATCAAGTTGCTCCACCTCCCAATCATTATAAGCAGCAAGCGCGAGCAACGTTCGAAAAGAAATCACCCTCACTCTGGGAGCGAAGGTCTCGTGGTAGTCCACACCCTTCTCCTGAGTAAACCCGCGAGCTACAAGTCTTGCTTTGTACCTTGCAATCTGTCCATTGGCATCGCGCTTCAGCTTGAACACCCACTTGGAATCTACGAGTTTGCGACCGGCAGGACAAGGGACCAATGTCAAGGTTTTCCGAGATACAAGTGAGTCGTACTCGCTCTTGATAGCTGCCTCCCACTCCCCCGATTGGGGACTCCTCAGCGCTTGCTTGTATGACACCGGCTCTTGAACGGTCGGGCTGCTGGCTGACTTAATAGCTGCGGGACTTCCCGCAGTCCATCCATCTCCCGAAGCGCCCGCTGAACGGAGATTATACCTTGAACTGGGTACGCATTGCTGTGGTGCAGCAGTGGATCGAAGATTATACCTTGGACGTGGAGTCTCCCCCGAATGCATGTCCCGTTCCTCTTACGTCGACCCGGAATGCTGCAGCGACTCCCGTAGCGGCGACTCCCCCGAAGGTGTATCCGGTTCTTCGCTACACATGGTGCGCGGGATGCTGTCCTCTTCATCATCATTGCGTTGCTCCGCATTGCTCTCCCCCATGGAGAGGACTGCAGCCTCATCGAACACCACGTTGCGGCTGCTCACCACCCGACGAGTAGCAGGATTGTACACCAACCACGCAGGTGATTCGGAAGCATAGCCCACAGAGACACCCTTCCACGCGCGATCGTCAAGTTTGCGGCGTTGAGACTTGTCAACGTGGACATAGGCCGGACAGCCGAAGACCCGCATGGAGCTCAAATCAGCTCGTCTACCGGTCGCCAAGGTGAAAGGTACACCGCCGGCTCCGCTACTATGCACACGATTGCGGACATACACCGCAGCGGCCATCGCTAAAGCCCAATACGATTTAGGCAGCGCGGCTTGCCGGATCATTGACTGCGCCATCGGGACCACCGTCCCCCACTGCCGCTCAATACGGCCATGTTGCCAATGCGCGTAAGGGGCAGTGATCTCCACAGCGATGTTGAACTCATCCAAGAGGTTTCGGAAGGCAGCACCTAAGAACACCGTGTCATTGTCCACCCGAAGACGACGAACCGTGTGCCCAAGAGAACGGATGGTAGTCAACATGCGACGGAACGAGGCGGGAGCCTCATCCTTGGAGCGGACCGCATCATGCAGCATGAAACGGCTCCGGAAATCAACCGCACACAAGCTGTACCGCCGTCCTCCCAAGGATGGAACACTCATAGGACCGCAGAAGTCTAAGCCGAGGACCTCAAAGACACCAACGTTCCGGTCAGCCGGCTCACGAGAGATACGGCGGACGCGCGACTTACACACAGCACACGTCTCACAAAAGCCCAACTTCTCCGACGCAGAAAACGCCACACCCTCCACCTGAGTGGCCAAGAGCCCGTCCAATTGCGACTCGCCAAGGTGACCAAGTCGGGAATGCCACAACCGTTTTTCCGATGGCGCAGTGGCGACCGAAGCGGTAGGATTCGACGAAGCAACCCCCGCCGGCAACCACACCAACAAATGCGCGCGCTCCAACGGAACCACCACGCCACCACCATGACCGGCATGAAGACGAAGGTGGTCCACGGGATCAGCTAACACCACAGAATGACCTTGTCGCCGAGCTTGGGTGAGGCTGAAAAGCCGATGGTAAGACCACGACGCACGACGGGATAGCTCAGGAACGTGGAGCACATTCTTTAGCGTGGCAGGAATCTCCTCTCCATCTTCAGCCTTCACAATGATGCGGACCGAGCCCACTCCAACTGCGCGGGCGCTGATACCCTTCACCCAAAGCCGGTCGGTGAGCGCTCGATACTCAGAGAAGTCACGCCGCACACTAGTCATGTGATGGCTAGCGCCGCTGTCGGCCAGCCACATCCACGTTTCCCCATCGCGCTCGAACATGTGTCGAGCCTCGGAGAATGGCCTCGCAGGGGTGGCTGTCACGTCCATGACCGCCGGAAAAGCAACCGGGGAGTCCATTTGCGCAGAGTTACCTCCGGTGTTGTTGACGGGGCACTCGGACCTGCGATGGCCCTTCTTACCACAGCCATAGCAAACACCACGAAAAATTCTCTCTCCGCCTCTGCCATATGAGGTACGACGAGCAATCGCAGCTCCTTGAAGAGATTTCAGTTGGTCTTGGAGCTCGGAGACTTGCCGCTTCAAAAGTTCAGTCGTTGAGTCATCATGAGACGCTGCAAAAGCCGTAGGCGTTGGGGGCTCCGTTGAATGTGATTGCGCACGACTCTCGATGCGCATGCCCTTTTGACGAAGATCACGCTGGACGGCATCCATGCTGAGGTCGTGTACGTCCCACGTGTCGGTGATGGAGTGGTATTCGCTGCGCAAACCCTTCACCAAGTACATGATGATACGCCGGTCGTGGACGACGTCCCCAACTCGGGCAAGTTGTCGTTGCAGTCGAACTAACCGGTTCAGATATTGAATGCCGCTCTCGCCGTCCGCTTGCGGCGTCTCCAAGTCCTGCAATAGTTCCGTACACCGGTAAATACCATCGTCCTCATAATGATTGACTAACGCAGTCCACGCAATGTGGCCGCAAGTCTTGTCATCCTCGCTAACATTCTCGATAATGGAAAGGTCGTCCTCCGGCAGCGCAAGAATCAATGCGGAGTACATGTCGACTTGTTGTTGAGAGGAAGCGGCACCATCCGACGACAAAGCCGGAGCCCACTTTTGCATCAAGCCAAATGCACGGAAACGTTTCTTCCACACGTCAAAGTCTCGTCTCTCCCCACTGAACTTGGGTAGTTTCACGGAGTCCATATCAGGTACGTCGGATGCGCTCGCAAGAGAACCAGAAAATCAGGAATAATGCCAACAAGAAAAGCACCAAGTACCGGTGAAGAGGCGGGCAACACGGCTCAGAAAAGGAGACGACAAAGGGCTGACCGAAGACGCAATTGTACTCCCGGAGTCTATACAGCCAAGGCAATCAGAAACGAGTCTCAGAAGGTCGGTCAAGTGACGTCGTACATGAGTGCTAGTACACTTGTGGTAAGATGCCTTTCCAAAAATTCAGCCGGACCACTATCGGCTTTCGAGAAAAGAAACTGGCGGGTGACAAGCTCCGGAAGCAAATAAAATTCCAGAAAGCGCCAAGCTATAACAAAGAAAAGCAAGCCGATCCTCACGTCACACGAGTCGGCGTTCGGGGGTTCAAGCCGGCTCCAAGCGACACAAACAAGTCGCTACCAGCCGGGTATCGAAGTAAAGCTACAAACACAAGCAAGAGCCAGCCGCTTTGTGAGCCAGCCGCACCTCACGTATCGTGCGACACCACAAAGGTCTACCACTCTTCGAGAAGCAAGCTCTAGGTTCAAGTCAAGACAAATGACTCCAACAACTAGCAGCTAGAGGGCCCATAACATGTGAAAGGTTTACACGGAAATGCCATCACCGGGAATCGTTCCCGGCACCTCCGTGTCCGGAGCCGTACGCCGTAACCAAGTACCGCGCCGAAAAGTCGGTACCCATTGGGGATATATCTCATATATATACCCCCGTACTGCCCGAGCAACGGGCTCCCGCAGTACATCCACTATTGGCGAGATAGTAGGGCCAAGACTCCCCCGGAGTACAACGTACGGATGTGTCCATTATCATGCCTACCACGGGGATCTCACAACACTCCCCCTAATGGACACCATCCGATCAACTCCGGTCAAACCCTACAAACCCGCGTCATACGCGGAGGGCCCACAACATGTCAAAGTTGAGGGGGCAATAAGGAATGCTTACACTCGGTGAGTGACACTGCATGTCATCTCACCCTCAGCAAGTGCCTAGCACTTGCCTATCACAGGACACGCACTCACCTTGTGGTGAGCACACGCCAACATATATTCTGAGCCTTTAGATGATATCTAACGCTTAGCAACTTGCCACCATCAGCAACCTAATCCTCTCTATTGTTGATTGGCTTATCATCTTATAGTGAGGAGTCACAGCCGTACTATCACGATGCTACTTGACCAACATTGCTATGTAGCAACTTGATTATCACACAAAACCATGTCTCGCAACAGAGTGGCGAAGCGAAGCGGTCGATTGAGTGCTGCCCGAATCTCATGTCGAGCTCCGCAAATAGTACCGGGTCTATTCTCGAGGTGTCGACTGAGCTTGTCGGTGTTGTAAGTAATACCTTCTAGTTATTAGTTGCAGATAGCGACTGTAAGCTATTCTAGATATGATTAGTACATGTCTAGATCGGACATACCGATAACCCTTTTGATTCGGTAGTTTCTGCTTACAAGAAGAACCAGATGAGCACGGACAGGGAAAGTGGGAGGGGAAACAAGAGGGCTTTTGATTCGGTAGCGCTACAGAGTACAAACAACTCTCACACTTCTGTTGTCCCGATACCAAGCCGCCTGTAGAGGGTGCCGGTGCGGGTTCCCTGCCAGTCCCATATCCCGGGGGCGCAAAAAAAAAACCACGCCTCGGGCTGGTTGTCGTTGCTGCGATCGCCACCTCTCCCGCAGAAGGCAAGGTCACATAGTAACTTAGTACTTTCACCTTGCAGTCGGCGGTATCGTTCACATGATACCTTGTAGTTCACCTTGTTGTATAAAATGCGCTTTAAAACTCCACCACACCAACCCACCTAAGAGGACGCCCGACAACCACCTACACCGACTATGGACACACATGTCTAAGCTAGAGAAAGGGGGGGCGCACTACTGGGTTAATACGCATACACAAGGTGCACGCTAGCGTAGTGCCTCGGGGATATGTGTATGATCTGATATATCATACATCGGCCTGTATGATTACGCGTTTTCATAATCAGTACTTTTTCTGCTAAATACCGCTAAGTACAGCCAGTGAATATCTAAAGTAGCGGCAGACACGCCTAAGCTCAGTGTCGTCTGCACCACCGACTTCGGCTACAGATCGAGCGACCATCCCTATCCTACGGTATGATATCACCACGCCCGCCTAACAGTGGAGGCGAGAAGGATATTGGATAGCGGGGGCGGATCAGTGGGGCGTGTTTATTCCGTGCGGACCCGGTTCATGTTGCCAAGGGCGACCGGGTCTAGTCGCATGTGGTGCTCGAAGCAGTAGCGGCTGTAGCGGGAGCCGGGCATACACAAGGGAATCTCACACTGCACGCAGTAAAAAGACGTCTAGTGAAGGACACCCTCGTCGCGGTAGCACCGGAGGCAGCGAGCTTGCTTGCTTCGGCCCTTTTTGGAGCGGCCCAAGTTACCGGGGACGTGGGCGCGCTCGTCTTGGAGGATCCGTTTCGGTTCGGCCAAAGGTACGGATAATGTCCTTCCCCGACCGACGTTGGGCCGGCACATCGTGATCTTGTAGCCCGTTGTAGACCAAAGTCTTACTTAAAATCTCAGCGAAGTTCTTGATAGTTAGAGCTGAGTAGGGGTGGGAAGCGGAGACGTGAAACTTGATTAGCTTCCAACAGTCGGTAGCGCAATTACTGCTGGGTAATGTAGTCGCTAGTCGGAACCAACTCTCTTTTGTTCCGACTGTATGGTGAAGTTGCTAGGACAGATGTGGCTGTGCATACTACATGTAAACAGTGGATAAACGCGAGCATCCCCTCTGAAAAGTAATCTATCTGATCGCACCACCTTGCATTAACCGCGACCATGCGCGATGCATACATTGCTGATGAAGTCTGCCGGCCGGATAAGGGCATAACAGTTGTGCTTATTGCCTGGAGACAATGACAATAATGGTTAACATTTTCGTGATTATAATTACAGCCTTCACTGATACACTCTCTCTCACACACACACACACACTGACGCACAGGCACACAGGCGCACACACAGACACAAATACACAGTGACACACACACACTGGCACACCTACACTAATACACACACACACACACACGCACAAGCACACACACACACACACACACACACACACACACGCACACACACAGGCACACACACATTACACACTGACACACACACACACACACACACACACACGCACAAGCACACACACACACACACACGCACACACACATACACACACATACACACACATTACACACTGACACACACACACACACACACACACACACACACACACTCACACGGTGTGTGTCAAACTGTGTGTGTGCCAATCTACCTTCGGTGCAAGTACGAAAACACACCAATTCCGTGAGTTATGGGGTTGAGCATATCATGGGGTAAAATGATAAAGTAATGGCGGACCTTGAGCAATTTCGATGCAACATTCACCTCATGGCTTACAAGCTCGCACCTAACAAACGCCCCCGCACAAATTAATGACCGACTAAGACGCGCGGTGCGGTTGGCGCGATCGTTGACCTTGCCCATAGCTTCACACAGAAATGACAAAAAAGAGAAACCCACGGTGCTCGTTGATATGAAACGCACGAGCATCCTCGGTATTGGGTTTATTGTCATGGGTTGACGTAATGTGACGGTGTCGCCAGGTACGGGTGGGACCCACACGGCGTCCTTGGCGGTATCGTCGGGGAGAGCGGGGTCGCCATCGTCGTCGGACGAGCCGACCTCCATATCGAGGGCTTCACTGGTGTTGCCGGGTATCTCCCCCACCTCGGTAGGTGGCGATGTGTCGCTGGAGGTGGAGTTAGCGGAGGACCCCCCCGACATAAGGTCGATAGGTAGTGTGGGTTCGATAGTCGGCGGACCGGTATCACTCACTACCGACCCTGTAATAATTGGTACCAGTAACGCACTCTCCGTAGCTTCACCGGGAATTTGCACCGTTGGCCGGGGGGGTTGAAAGGGCATTCGCACTGCAACGCGTTGTGCGTTGCTGGTTTGTGTTGGTGCTGGGGTTAAACGGCCTGCGTTGTCGGATTCGACGCGAAAAGCGCGAGCCGACTCGTGTCTCGGCGGCATGCTATCCCAAATTGCCACCCACAGGCCTTCACCGATAGACTCGCCGACTAGCCCGTAGGTTCGATCAGGTTGTTGTCGTTGTGCACCATCATTTAGGGGCTGAAGGGGGGCTCTACGGGCGGAGACGCGCGCTCCTGTCGTTACGGTCTTCCTCAAGGTGGTGGTGGTGGGTTGCCGACATGCGATCTCGGCAAATTGCACGTTTTAACCGCTTCCGCACCACCCCATGTTCCGAGTCAACGGAGTTAAGCAGAGAACACCCTCAGGTACACGCTGCCAAAGTTTGACGAAGTACTAACTTTTCCTCGCGTGGGGCTGACCCGTTTTTTACGAGACTTTGGTGTACGATTAGTCATACAAATGTAGTACTTATCATACACATATCCCCGAGGCAAGCTTAAATAGTTTATATATATTTAGCGACTTCGCCACTAGCGCGTCGCTCCACTTGACCTAGTCGTGGCCTAGACTTGTGCCCCACACTAGTAGGTGGAGGATAAAGAAAAGGTACTTTGAGACACCCCGGGGCTACATGCCGTAGGTTCGGCGGGCATAAGGCCGTTTCTTAGAAACCGTTGTTAGGCACAAGTCCGGCTAGTGGCTCTTACCGTGTTACTTACCGCCGACTCTCCACCCTTCACGCTTGTTGATTCCCCTCACCACATCTTTCAACACAGCACCCGGATTGAGTGCGTATATATGATTGAGCACGCATTGGCGGTGGCCGGCGAAGGTCAGCGAGTGCGTGCGTGACGGGTTGGTGGTGGCCAGCGAGTGCACATGTGGAATCCAGCGAGTGCATGCGTGCCGGATTTGTGGTGGCCAGCGACTGCGTGCGCGCCAGAATTGTGATGGCCGGCGAGTGCGGCGGGCGGGGCGGGGGGGCAGCGACGGGCGGTCGGCCCGGCCAGGCATTCGGCCGAGGCGTCGCCCCGGGCCGAGCAGCTCTAGCAGAGGCGCCCGTGCAGCCCCAACCCCCTGAGCAGGAAGGAGACAGCCGGGGGGCAGGATGGAACAAAAAAGGAATTACTACAAGATTGGTAAGGGGGACGCGCTAGGACCATTATAGTAAATTAGGTGGTCCAGTGTGGGGACACGAGAGGAACAGGAATCACATAATAGCTGCTTGCACACAGCTCCCGGCTGAGGGGTCCCTACCTATCACCACATCTGGCGTGGGCGGAACGGCATTCACAAGTGCCGCCCAGCCGAAAAGCATAGCCACTCCCCCTATTAGCGTGATTCGCCTCAGGTTCAGCATTGTTGTACGGGCGCGGGTGTTGAGTAGGGGGTGGTGTCGGTGAGAGAGTGTGGGCGGGTGCGATGGCTGCGCAGAAAAGGCCGTATAGAAAAACCGCGCAGGTACCAGGTATTGCGGCCCGAGCCGTATTATTACCGGCCTAATAATTGGAATACCAGAAACCGCGCGGTACACGGCTCGTGATATTTACGGCCGAGCCGTATTCCTACAAGCCGTGTGCTATTGTTTAATTGGAATATCGGCTTTATTCATCGAGTATAAGAGAAGCGAGCGACAGGTGAGAGAAGCTACGTGGGCATTATCGCCTCTTGGTACCAATACAATATAATCTAGACTAGGGAAGCCTGACCAGGCGGCAGAGATGACCAAAGGTCGCCAAGAATAATCAGCAGGTGAGGGTAGAAATTAGGCGTGCATCACCGTTAGTGTCAGCCCACCTGAAGGAAGTCGCTGCGCGGGTGATGGATCTAAAGTTGATTTACTTTAGCAGAGACGCGAAGCGAGCTCATAATAAAGGTTCTCGTCACCATCGTCGTTACGACGTCGTAGTAATAGCGGTGCAACAAAAGCGGCATCAAAAAGCATACTATTAATGCGCTGCTCAAACCAAATAATATGAGCTAATACTATATACCTGCTATCGCGACATTTACAGAGAGGACGATTGCCGAACGTCAATAGGTTGAGTGAGTCAGTTGGGTTGAGTGCTCCGGCAGCATACAAGAAAGGGACTTCACAGCAGCAAGCACTATTCACTCGTCAAGCATGCTGATTGTTTTCACGTGTAAGGCCGTCGCGGGCGCGTATTGGAACTACCTACGTCGGCGGTTGAGGAAGCCCTTTCCAGCTCCGCCCATAGCGCCTACAGCCGCGCCGGCAGCAGCGCCATCACCGGCGTTCATTCCGGGGAGAATGGCGCCCATCACAGCACCCTTGAGAGCTCCACCGGCGGCACCAGCCGCTGCGCCTCCAACGACACCAGGGCCGCGGGGCTTCTGGGGAGCCTCAGCAACAGGACGAAAATCCTCTTGAGGTGCTGGGGGTGGGTAGACCGGCTGGCCAGGGGCCGGGGGATAGGCATAATATCCCTGCTGAGGATGGCCAGGGGGAGGCTGTCCAAACTGCCCTCCCCCGTCGCTGTCTCCAGCCTTAGCAGCAGCCTTAAGATCGGCGTTCTCTGCCTCGAGGGCCGCGATCTTCTCTTTCAGCTCCGCCAAGGAAGCTGCGCACAGCAGCACAGCAGACCGTTGACTAGTAAGGCCCGTGTACAACAGAAGCTGGAAACACTAGCTATACAACAGATAGGTTCCAAGCCTCCCAGGCTGACGGCGCCTGTGAAACAGATCGGATGTAGATAGGCCTTTCTTATTTATCATTAATAATATCTTGTCATTTTATAATGGTCTAGCGATAAGTACGGACACCATATTACATAAATCTAGAATCACACGGGACGACTGTTGAAACATTCGCGGATACTTAATAAGCAAGCAATATGAAGAGCAGTCCCAACTCAGAATGGCTACGCTGCTAGAAAACTTGCCCACACTTCGACAATAGAACTACTGGATGGAGCTGAGCGCCCAGCGGTTGAGGGGGTGGGACAAATGAGGCGCGTGGGCGAGGTGGAGACTAGATACAGGGACGGGGATCGCCTTCTTTTGCTTCTAGTTTGTCCTTCATTTGCAGCAACTCAAGCGTGGTAGCTGAGCCATCGTCGCCGCCTCCTGGACCCTCCTTATCTTGCAGCGCGAGTATTTCACTGGTCTCCTTCAGATTCCGCAGCACCTTCTTCGCCTGCGACCAAGGAGGCCAGGACGATTTTCGAAGGTTGTAATTTTAAACAAAATAATTTGAGGCATTATCCGCTGTAAGCTCGGTGAGGGAAGAGTCCGAAGTCCGAACGAATACAGCATATATCTCAAAAGCTATAAGTGAGTGCGTGCCTGGAGGTTTGATAGACCGAGCTCTGATGTGAGATCTTCTTGAGCCAGAGAGAGCAAGGATTCCCCGTCTACGGTATTCTCCCGAAAGGGTTCCGTTTTCTCCCCGAGGCCGATACAGTTGAGCCAGATGCACACCTCATCCAGGTCCCAGGTCTCCACCTTACCAACCATTATTGTTGCAAAGCAAGCTACCCGTACGTAATATTAGCAAAAATAAGTGAACCCTTACAGTGATGCCAATAGATGCCAATGGGTTTTCCCTGCTCTCACTCTGACAGGACAGATTCGCGGTTATGCTCGCCAACCGTTTTGGGGCTGATACTGATGAAGAGAATTATATATGATATGATATGCGGTGGCACTTGAGCGCACACAGACGCTACAGGTACCAGTACGGTAAGCAGTAGGGAATTATTGTGCGTCGCCCGCGTGCCGGGCGCTTGCTGATGCGGTGCCAGCTGGTAAGGTACGAACAACAGACAGGAATGTAGAACGATTATGCGAAACATAATCCTTACATAATCCTTGTATTCATTATTATCGATGTTTTTTATATATTTGGTAAAATATTGGTTAGTTAACGTACCATGTTAAGTCCGCCGAAGGCAACTCGCTGAGACAAAGCGTAAAAAACGCAGTAAATTGTCCGCGGTGGACGCCCACCTGCTTGACCTCTAAAGCAGCTCGTCTAGCTGGTAGCAGCCACCTTCTGCCTTTGCGCTCGCCCAATCGGCTCGCGCAACATGCATCGTAGGTCTCGTAGATGCGCAAGGTGGTAGCTTAAACTCGGCCGCATCTAACACAACCGAGACTCTTTACCTTGCTCTAATACGATGGCCACGGATGATAGACAAGTGGTAGACGAAATTTACGACGCGCATGAATATGTTACATCCTTAGAATTTAAACAACATGAGCAGCGCTTACTCGCTAACGCAAGAGCATAAGAAGAGCGTTTGAATGGCCGGTTTTAGCAAGCCTTTACCGAACTAACGGCCACGCTTAGCTCGACCGTCATCACTCAACTAGAAGCCGTAAAACAAGTCAGGACACAACCTCAAACCACGCAAATCCATATCCACCCTCGAAAGAGCCAACGACTCCCTCTCTCTCCCAATCCGTCTCCTCGCCGCGGTCCTTACCGAATCCACCGACACCATTCACAACCGCCTCCCCACCACATACCCCACCATCAAACATGCACCCCACCCACCTCCATCCACCCATCATGGATTCCCCTCCTACTACCCCACCTAACCCGCTCCCCCACCACCCTCACCCCCGGCATCCGCCCACCCCGCATCCACAACACCCCACCCCTCGCCCCCACCACTCACATCGAAGCGGAATACCTCTCCCCCCCGGACAACCCCTACCCTCTATGTGACGTCACACGCATTCTCTCCAAGCACAAGGACACGGAGTACGGTCAAACACAATACATGGTCGAATGGGCCCCGGAACACCTCATAGAATGTGTCAAAGTTGAGGGGGCGATAAGGAATGCTTACACTCGGTGAATGACACTACATGTCATCTCACCCTCATCAAGTGCCTAGCACTTGCTAATCACATGACACGCACTCACCTTGTGGTGAGCACACGCCAAC
This sequence comes from Tetraselmis chui, assembly GCA_026401115.1. NCBI lineage: Eukaryota > Viridiplantae > Chlorophyta > Chlorodendrophyceae > Chlorodendrales > Chlorodendraceae > Tetraselmis > Tetraselmis chui. The sequence continues at coordinate 86,144 of JAPMLY010000784.1, forward strand.
ATATATTCTGAGCCTTTAGATGATATCTAACGCTCAGCAACTTGCCACCATCAGCAACCTAATCTGCTCTATTGTTGATTGGCTTATCATCTTATTGTGCGGAGTCACAGCCGTACTATCACGATGCTACTTGGCCAATATTGTTGTGTAGCAACTTGATTATCACACAAAACCATGTCTCGCAACACTCCCCCTTGCTACGCAGGCAATCCCATGATGGCACTGCACAACTTGCCGTGCCTTGCACTCATTAATGGCTTGGTAAGCACATCAGCAAGCATGTTCTCCGTCGCACAATATTGCACCTCGATGTCTCCGCTCTCCACCTTCTCCCGACAGAAGTGGTACCTCACGTCCATGTGCTTGCTGCGTCCGGTCGTCATGCTATTCTTGCTGAGTGCAATACAACTCTGATTGTCCCCGTGAATTGTGATGGGAGACCCGGAGTCTTGGTGATACTCGTGGAGTAGTTGCTTCAAAGACATCGCCTCCTGAGTGGCCGCAGTCAGCGCCATATACTCTGCCTCCGCTGTCGACAACGCCACAGTTTGTTGCCGCTGACTTTTCCAACTCGCCGCTGCACCGTTGAGCATGAACACATACCCCGTGCGAGAGCGCCGCTCGCCAATATCACTAGCGTAGTCAGAATCTGACCATCCTACCACCTTTAATGAGGGTGCGCCACCGTACATCAACACCGACTCTGCGGTCCCCTTGAGGTAGCGGAGCACCCTCTTGGCTTGCTCCCAATGTGACTGAGAGGGGTCGGACATGTACCTACTAAGGTGGCTAACAGCCATGGTGATGTCGGGCCGTGTGCTTACGGAAGCGTACAACAAGCTGCCGATCAAGCTTTGGTACGGCACTAGACCGGGAGGCAACCTTGATGTCGACGTCTCCACACAATTGCTCAAAGCATCGACCGCCATAGGTGAGCCCACTGGCTTGCAGCCCATCATGTTGAAGCGCTCCAACATATCTAAGACGTATTGTTGTTGTCCAATCCTGATGGTGCGGCTGCCACGATCACGCTCGACAGTCATGCCAAGCAGCCAAGACACTGGACCGAGGTCTTGCACGTTGAACCTTTCGCCGAAAGCCGACTTGAACCCAACGATGAAGCTACCCGCTGGTCCGACGATGATGCTGTCGTCCACGTACAACGCCAACACATAAAGCTCACCCTCCTTGATGAAGACGTAAATGCCGGGATCCACCTTGGATTGGGTAAAGCCATACTCCTCTAGCCATGCTGTGATGGTCTTATTCCAGTTCCTTGGAGCTTGCTTGAGGCCACACAATGACTTCTTCAACAAGCACACTCGCTCCTCGCCATTGATGTCGAAGTGACGGAATACTTCCGGCTGCCTCATGTAGATTTCCTCCTCGATATCGGCCTCCAAGAATGCCGTCACGACATCAAGTTGCTCCACCTCCCAATCATTATAAGCGGCAAGCGCGAGCAACGTTCGAAAAGAAATCACCCTCACTCTGGGAGCGAAGGTCTCGTGGTAGTCCACACCCTTCTCCTGAGTAAACCCGCGAGCCACAAGTCTTGCCTTGTACCGTGTTATCTGTCCATTGGCATCGCGCTTCAGCTTGAACACCACTTGGAATCTACGAGTTTGCGACCGGCATGACATGGGACCAATGTCCAGGTTTTCCGAGATACAAGTGAGTCGTACTCGCTCTTGATAGCTGCCTCCCACTCCCCCGATTGGGGACTCCTCAGCGCTTGCTTGTATGACACCGGCTCTTGAACCGTCGGGCTGCTGGCTGACTTAATAGCCGCGGTACTTCCCGTATTCCATCCATCTCCCGAAGCGCCCGCTGAACGGAGATTATACGTTGGACTGGGTACGCATTGCTGTGGTGCGGCAGTGGATCGAAGATTATACCTTGCACGTGGAGTCTCCCCCGAATGCATGTCCCGTTCATCTTCCATCGACCCGGAATGCTGCAGCGACTCCCGTAGCGGCGACTCCCCCGAAGGTGTATCCGATTCTTCGCTACACATGGTGCGCGGGATGCTGTCCTCTTCATCATCAGTGCGTTGCTCCGCATTGCTCTCCCCCATGGAGAGGACTGCAGCCTCATCGAACACCACGTTACGGCTGCTCACCACGCGATGAGTAGCAGGATTGTACACCAACCACGCAGGTGATTCGGAAGCATAGCCCACAAAGACACCCTTCCACGCGCGATCGTCAAGTTTGCGGCGTTGAGACTTGTCAACGTGGACATAGGCCGGACAGCCGAAGACCCGCATGGAGCTCAAATCAGCTCGTCTACCGGTCGCCAAGGTGAAAGGTACACCGCCGGCTCCGCTACTATGCACACGATTGCGGACATGCACCGCAGCGGCCATCGCTAGAGCCCAATACGATTTAGGCAGCGCGGCTTGCCGGATCATTGACTGCGCCATCGGGACCAACGTCCCCCACTGCCGCTCAATCCGGCCATGTTGCCAATGCGCGTAAGGGGCAGTGATCTCCACAGCGATGTTGAGCTCATCCAAGAGGTTTCGGAACTCAGCACCTAAGAACACCGTGTAATTGTCCACCCGAAGACGACGAACCGTGTGCCCAAGAGAACGGATGGTAGTCAACATGCGACGGAACGAGGCGAGAGCCTCATCCTTGGAGCGGACCGCGTCATGCAGCATGAAACGGCTCCGGAAATCAACCGCACACAAGCTGTACCGCCGTCCTCCCAAGGATGGAACACTCATAGGACCGCAGAAGTCTAAGCCGAGGACCTCAAAGACACCAACGCTCCGGTCAGCCGGCTCACGAGAGATACGGCGGACGTGCGACTTACACACAGCACACGTCTCACAGAAGCCCAGCTTCTCCGACGCAGAAAACGCCACAGCTTCCACCTGAGTGGCCAAGAGCCCGTCCAATTGCGACTCGCCAAGGTGACCGAATCGGGAATGCCACAACCGTTTTTCCAATGGCGCAGTGGCGATCGAAGCGGTAGGATTCGACGAAGCAACCCGCGCCGGCAACCACACCAACAAATGCGCGCGCTCCAACGGAACCACCACGCCACCACCATGACCGGCATGAAGACGAAGGTGGTCCACGGGATCAGCTAACACCACAGAATGACCTTGTCGCCGAGCTTGGGTGAGGCTGAAAAGCCGATGGTAAGACCACGACGCACGACGGGATAGCTCAAGAACGTGGAGCACATTCTTTAGCGTGGCAGGAATCTCCTCTCCATCGTCAGCCTTCACAATGATGCGGACCGAGCCCACTCCAACTGCGCGGGCGCTGATACCCTTCACCCAAAGCCGGTCGGTGAACGCTCGATACTCACAGAAGTCACGGCGCACACTAGTCATGTGATGGCTAGCGCCGCTGTCGGCCAACCACATCCACGTTTCCCCATCGCGCTCGAACATGTGTCGAGCCTCGGAGAATGGCCTCGCAGGGGTGGCTGTCACGTCCATGACCGCCGGAAAAGCAACCGGGGAGTCCACTTGCGCAGAGTTACCTCCGGTGTTGTTGACGGGACACTCGGACCTGCGATGGCCCTTCTTACCACAGCCATAGCAAACACTACGAAATATTCTCGCTCCGCCTCTGCCATATGAGGTACGACGAGTAGTCGCAGCTCCTTGAAGAGATTTCAGTTGGTCTTGGAGCTCGGAGACTTGCCGCTTCAAAAGTTCAGTCGTTGAGTCATCATGAGACGCTGCAAAAGCCGTAGGCTTTGGGGGCTCCGTTGTATGTGATTGCGCACGACTTTCGATGCGCATGCCCTTTTGACGAAGATCACGCTGGACGGCATCCATGCTGAGGTCGTGTACGTCCCACGTGTCGGTGATGGAGTGGTATTCGCTGCGCAGGCCCTTTCCCAAGTACATGATGATACGCCGGTCGTGGACGACGTCCCCAACTCGGGCAAGCTGTCGTTGCAGTCGAACTAACCGGTTCAGGTATTGAATACCGCTCTCGCCGTCCGCTTGCGGCGTCTCCAAGTCCTGCAATAGTTCCGTACACCGGTAAATACCATCGTCCTCATAATGATTGACTAACGCAGTCCATGGAGTGTGGCCGCAAATCTTGTCATCCTCGCTAACATTCTCGATAATGGAAAGGTCGTCCTCCGGCAGCGCAAGAATCAATGTGGAGTACATGTCGACTTGTTGTTGAGAGGAAGCGGCACCATCCGACGACAAAGCCGGAGCCCACTTTTGCATCAAGCCAAATGCACGGAAACGTTTCTTCCACACGTCAAAATCTCGTCTCTCCCCACTGAACTTGGGTAGTTTCACGGAGTCCATAGCAGGTACGACGGATGCGTTCACAAGAGCACCAGAAAATCAGGAATAATGCCAACAAGAAAAGCACCAAGTACCGGTGAAGAGGCGGGCAACACGGCTCAGAAAAGGAGACGACAAAGGGCTGACCGAATACGCAGTTGTACTCCCGGAGTCTATACAGCCAAGGCAATCACAAACGAGTCTCAGAAGGTCGGTCAAGTGACGTCGTCCAGGAGTGCTAGTACACTTGCGGTAAGATGCCTTTCCAAAAATTCAGCCGGACCACAATAGGCGTTCACGAGAAAAGAAACTGGCGGGTGACAAGCTCCGGAAGCGAATAAAATTCCAGAAAGCACCAAGCTATAACAAAGGAAAGCAAGTCGATCTTCACGTCACACGAGTCGGCGTTCGGGGGTTCAAGCCGGCTCCAAGCGACACAAACAAGTCGCTACCAGCCGGGTATCGAAGTAAAGCTACAAACACAAGCAAGAGCCAGCCACTTTGTGAGCCAGCCGCACCTCACGTATCGTGCGACACCACAAAGGTCTACCACTCTTCGAGAAGCAAGCTCTAGGTTCCAGTCAAGACAAATGACTCCAACAACTAGCAGCTAGAGGGCCCATAACTTGTCAAAGTTGAGGGGGCGATAAGGAATGCTTACTCTCGGTGAATGACACTGCATGTCATCTCACCCTCAGCAAGTGCCTAGCACTTGCTAATCACAGGACACGCACTCACCTTGTGGTGAGCACACGCCAACATATATTTTGAGCCTTTAGATGATATCTAACGCTCAGCAACTTGCCACCATCATCAACCTAATCCGTTATATTGTTTATTGGCTTATCATCGTATTGTTGTTGGAGTTTGGAAGTTATGGTTACACGGGTAGTCTAGCCGGCCCCGCTAGGGGGCCAGCAGTGGGGACAAAGGAAGTGGAAAGAGAGAGATGGCGGCCGGCAAAGGCACCGGCAGGCCCGGCCGACCGCCACTAACGGGGAAATAGAGTACCGCTATTAGTACAACACTAAGTACTAAGATAAGGACTAGCTACCTTGTACATAAGCACTAGGTAATGCAATGCTAGTTCTAACACTCCCCCTCAAGGTAGCTTAGGTCTTGTCGTCGCCTTTGCTTGTCTTCAAGGAAGGAGTCATCTTCGTCGTAGGCGTTGTTCGGGTAGCGGTATCTCAGGCCGGGCCGGGTACCGGTAGGTGACGCTACAGGTGCTCACAGGAACGGGATGCTACCGGCGAGTTGCCGACAATAAACTGGTCCAAATGTACTGCTTAATGTACTAGTCTGACATGTAGCGGGAAAACCGTCCACGGGCGAATTAGCTATCGCATGAGAGCGACCGGCGAGGACGGGGAAAAGCCAACACGGCTGCCACAAGCGTGTAGGCACTCGAAAACAATAGTCGGGCGCTATCGTGTCGACTCCCCCCCCTTCGCCGTGGGCAAGGTTAGAACCTCGCTTTGTCAGATGAGCGTTGCGGCGTTGCCTCGGAAAAAACAAAAACAGTACTATTTAAAGTACGCGCGGGCCGAATTTTCGCGAATCGGTTTGAATTTGATTTTGAAACCATATCCGGTCGATAGCATCGGTGAGTTGTGAGCAGGGTGGTGTAGACAACCAACCTAGGGCGGCCATATGTGACCATGGGCGGCTGGTGTCGGTAGTGGTAGTTCAAGCGAGTATCCAGGTTGCACGCTCTTCTCCTTGGGTGGCGGAGGCGGTACTGCTAGCCTAGGGCGGCCACGGGGGACCTTGGGCGGCTAGCGTCGGTGTTGACTTCAGAGCGAGTATCTGGGTTGCACGCTCTTCTCCTACTTGGGGCTGCCGTATTTCGGAGGTCTGACTATCCCGGGTAACGTTGTGGGGGGCCCAGAACCTGTTGGAGTTAGGAAGTATGGTTACACGGGTAGTCTAGCCGGCCCCGCTAGGGGGCCAGCAGTGGGGACAAAGGAAGTGAAAAGAGAGAGATGGCGGCCGGCAAAGGCACCGGTAGGCCCGGCCGACCGCCACTAACGGGGAAATAGAGTACCGCTATCAGTACAACACTAAGTACTAAGATAAGGACTAGCTACCTTGTACATAAGCACTAGGTAATGCAATGCTAGTTCTAACAATTGTGCTGAGTCACAGCCGTACTATCACGATGCTACTTGACCAATATTGCTGTGTAGCAACTTGATTATCACACAAAACCATGTCTCGCAACATCCAAATACAACTCGACGACGGCTTCCGCCTCATCTCCTCCACCCCCACCTCGGTATGCCTCCCCTCCCCCTCCCCCTCCATTTACTCTATTTGCCATGACCACCTTCACCCAAACCCCACTTCACGCTACAACACATGCCCGCATTTTTGCCATCTACTCCCACTGCCGCCCAACTCAAGGACCCGACACGTGGCAATGCGACTGGTGAGACCAAGGCTAGCGGCACGACCTCACTCGCCTACACGAAGTCCAGTGGGCTCCCTACCTTCAACTCCACGACACTATTAGTGCGACCCCCTACGGCCCCAATGCACTCACCGCCTTCAATACCGGCTTTTTCCCATCCACATCCCCCATACACCCCGACCCCGGCCCCACACTATGGTCGCACCCCCTCATCTCTTTCACACACGACCCCATCAACCCAAACATCGACATGCTCCCCACCGGCAAATTCACCATCCACTCCCACCCCACCCTATCCAACACAACTATCCTTTGCACCCCCGACGGCCGCACGGTCACAACCCTCGCAAGCCCCCGTACCCGCCACCTAGACCAACTCTTCCGCCCATACCTCACACACCGCACATTCGAAGAAGAAGTCTACCTCCTCATCACTAGACTCGGCTCCCGCTCAGAAATCCACTCTCCTACACTCGCCACCACCACACGCAACATGTGGGCCACTCGGGAGGACCTCCTCTCCGCCCTTCGCACCACCTTTCACATACAAACAAAACTCTACTCCGACCCCCTCAACAAAGTTTTGCACTCCCGCACCTACCATTCACTCTACCCGGAAGACATTGTCTTCTCATCCATCGGCAATAACGCACCCCACACCTGGCACGGCACAAACATCGCTAACCCAAAGTACGAATACGAATGCATGCGACGCGCCATGGAACACGCAATCGCTAGCGCCCACTACACATCCACGCGCCACCCCAGCGCCACCATTCTGATACTCCCCCAATGGGAACACACACCATACTGCCACTCCAAATACATCACCTCACCTTATACGCATCACCTCTAGACACTCCCCAACGACGCAAACACCTTCCTTTCCCCGGACCAACACACATGTACCCCCACCCCCACACCATTCGGCACACGTTGGATTGTGGACATCTACCTCGTCGCAAACCTCCTCGCACTAACATGTCTACCCTCACACACCGCTTTGACCGCCCTACACAACACACTCGAATCCATCTACAACACCCACCTTCCGAATACCTTCATCACCGCTCCACCCCCGTCACACCTCACCAGTTACTCCCCACACTCCTTAAGCATCTATCACCGTCCCCCTACCCACCCCATCACCTACCCACATCCAGAACGCACATCACTAACATTATCCCCGACAAGTGGAGTTCTTGGTTGGAACTCGCATGACTTAGTATACACCGACGGGTCCAAGAAGGGAGGCTCCTCCCCCCTTGGAGCGGCTGCCACCCACCCCGCTTCGGACATACGTTGCAAAATTCTGGTGACCTCCACCCCTCCCTCTCACACCATCAAATCGTGCGGAACTCGCGGGCATCGATATTGGCATACAGCTTGGCCACACCCACCTTGTTACATATACAATGCGTGCTCTCTCCGCCTTATCCAAGGCTTCATGAACGGCCAATCCGCCTACCGACACAACATCCACCGCGACACTCTTAAATCCATCACTCTCACCCTCGCAACTCGATGCAACTCAGGCATTCGCACCCACCTCGGCAAAATCAAAGCACACAACCACTCGATCGGTAATGACCTCGCTGACATTCTCGCTATTCAAGCTGCGGACGGACACCCACCCGACACAATATACACCACGAGTTCAAAGGTATCGATAGGCCACTAGACTTGGCCATACACAATCATACCCGAAACCCTAGGTGAACCCATACCCTACAAATACACCAAGCTCAGAGCTGTCGCACACACGTGCAGCACCAACCACACACATACACCTCTCTCAAAAATCACCAAACAAGGCGCCCTCCTTGCCCGTGCCGCTGCGGACGGGGCGGACTTTACCTTCCACGAAAAACACACATAATTCACCCATTTCCAATTCACACAAAAGCAAGAATTCATGGGGGGGGGGAGCTTTTGAACCGTGCAAACACGTTCAGTATGGAAGGGAAGTCACGCAAATAGGACATTTGCAAAGACAACCAGCCCGAGACGTGGTGCCGGGGCAAAAGAAGTGAGAGAGTTGTAGCCTAGCGACGGCTCTGTACCGAGTCAAACATGTTATCGGTATGTCCGACCTAGACATGGACTAATCATATCTAGAATATCTTACTTTAGCTATCTGCAACTAACAGCTAGATAGTATTACGTACAACACTCCCCCTAAAGGTAGCTACGGGACGAAGCGTTGCATTGGGTCTGCTCCTCCCATGATTGCACTTCGGTGTCTTGTCATTGCAGGTCTTGGTAGTGGTGTGGTGAATATACCAACCACCACTTGGTTAGTGGGGAGGTACCTCAACTTGATGGTTCCCTGGTCCACGTGGTCTTTAAGGAAGTTCCACTTCCGACCGATGTGTTTGGTCTTCTCGCTAAGCAAGGCATTCCGGGAGTACGTGATGGCGCTTTGGTTGTCCTCTCAGATGGTGGTGATTTCGGTGATGAGGGCGTTGAAGATCTCCCCCATAAGTTGGTGGAGGTGGAGTCCCTCCTTGGTGGGGTCAGCCGCAGAGCAATACTCGACTTCATAAGTGGATTGGGCCACACAAGTCTCTTGTTTGGACTTGTAGCTTATGGGCCCGCGTCCGAGGGTGAAGAGATAACCAAAACGCGACTTGCGGGTGCTGCTGTCGTTTGCCCAATCAGCGTCGGCAAAGTTTGTAAGTTGGAGAATGTGGTCCGTGCCCCCCCCAACGTCAGGCGCATGGCGACAGTGCCATGGAGGTATCGAAGGACCTTATTCATGGCATGCATGTGAGCGTCCGTGGGGGATGCTTGGGCGGATCCGAGGATGCTCAACGCTGTGGAGACATCGGGACGCGTGAAGACGGCCGCGTACTAGAGACTGCCATGGAGGTTGGGGTAGACGTCCTTGGCCACCCCGGTAAGGGGGGGGCATGTGCACGAGGCCGGCGAGGAAGCCGGGGTCCATAGGGAGGGACGATGGCTTAGAGTCTGTCATGCCGTACTTGGTGAGGATGTCGCGCATGTATTTGGACTGATTCAACGATATGGTGCGTGCCGAGCGGTCGCGGCTGATGTGCATGCCAAGGAGTGGGGAGAGGTCACCCAAGTCCTTGATTTTGAACCGGTCACCAAGTTGTGCGTTGAATGATGTCAGCCAACCGGCATCATTGCAGGCTGCGGGAATGTCGTCCACGTAAAGTACGATCATGGCGAAGACGTGTCCGGCGCGGAAGATGTAGATGCAGCGATATGAGAAGCATTGTTGCCACCCGTTGTCGACAAGCCATGCACGAAGGAGCATGTTGAACTCGTGAGGGGACTGTTCCAGTCCGTAGAGGCAGCGTTTGAGATGACATACTTTAGACGTGCCATCGGAGAAGCCGAGTGGCTGGCGGATGTACACGCCCTCCTTGATGGGGGCGTAGAGGAACGTAGTGTCGATATCGAGCTGACACAGTTCAAGGTCGCGGGCGGCCGCGATGGCGAGAAAGAGGCGAAGGCTGGCCATACGGATGACTAGGGAGAACGTTTCCATATAGTCGAGGCCAACGCGTTGGCTGAAACCTTTGGCGACGAACCGTGCTTTAAAGCGGAAGACATCGCCTACGGTGTCTAACTTGACTTTGTAGATCCACATGTTGTTAACGACCACGCGGTCGGGGGGAAGGTCGACGAGTTCCCATGTGCCGTTGTCTATGAGGGAGGAATACTCATGCTGCACAGCGGCTTGCCACTCGGGGGCCTAGGCGTTGGTCAGAGCATCCCGGTACGATTTAGGTTCAACACACTGAAGGGCGGAAAGGAGAGCAACGGCGGCAAGGGATGCGCCGGCTGGAGTGTGGTGTGGACAAGTAATCAAGTCGGGTACGAAGGGTTGTTCGAAGACGTCCTCTTTCGCCTTGCCTTGGATAGGGTCACAACACGCCGTGACAAGTACCGGTGGGTAGTCGGGCACGTGGGCCACAAGCCCCCCGTAGCGGAGGGTGAGACCTAAGGCGAGACTGACGGGGGGCTGTAGGGGGGGAAAGAGGTTCGGTGGGGGGGTGTCGAACTGTCGATAGGGTGGGATGTGGGCGAGGTGTCTTGAGGGCCATCGTCATCCATAGCGTTTGCGATCACTGAGTCAATGGGGAGGCGCGCGCCGAAGCCCGGGGTGTTTTCTTGTAAAACAACATGGAATGGTGATGCGGCGTGTCTCAGGGTTGTACACGCGTTTCCCTGGGGCGTCAGGTGGGTAGCCAACCATGACGCCAAGAAACGAGTTTCCGACGCAGCTTGTCGGGCACTTTAGCGAAGACGGTGCACCCGAAGATGCGGAACTTGGAGGCGTCAGGCGCCGACGACGTAAGGAGAGTGAGGGCAATGCTACTAGTGAGGCCGACCGAACGGTTGTAAGTACGGTTGCGCAGGTACACAATTGTGCTCACAGCGCACGACCACATGGAATTTGGGACGGCCATGTTGTGGAGCATCGCAAACGCATTGTCCTTGATTGTGCGCCAGGGGCGTTCGGCTTTGCCGAGCATGTGATGGGCATAGGGGGCAGAGAATTGCGCACCGACGCCCATGCGAGTACACATATGGCGGGTCATAGCATCCTCAAAAACAGAGTCCGAGTCAAGCTTAAGGACTGGGGCGAAGGCGCCTTACTTGGAGTGAGGGCGGGCATGCAAGTGTCGGGTTTCTGGCAAAATGGTTTCCAACTTAGAGCAACTGTCGTCTTTGGACATAAGGAACCGCACCCTCATATAGTGTGTGGTGGTCGATGACGAACATAAGCGGGGACTATGTGGGGAGGGGATATTCATTGGACCCCAAAGGTCAGAGGACGTGTTCAAGAGGGGACGGGGTGGTTTCGCACAAGCAGCGGTGTTGTGGGGTGCAGTTGTGGCCTTGTGGAGCACGCATGAATCGCAAGAAACATTTTTTACATAGCTGGCTAATGTTGGGCTAGTGGGGACACCGTGGGTGTGTTGGGCATGCAGCCTTTGCATATTACGGTGCCCAAACCGGCGGTGCCATAGTACTCGGTCGCACTGGGCAGTGAGAGCAACACGGGGACCGGCGTAATACGACGACTCCAGTGAGGGGCTTGGGGGCAGCTTTGGTTGGTGGGGAAGGAGGTAGAGGCCGTTGCCGGACGGCTCTAGCACACCCATTCATGTGGGTACCATGAGCATGCCAGTGCCAGAGTTAGCAGGAACAAGGAATTCACAGCCGCCGTGCGACTGCATCCAACTCACACTAAGGAGGCGGCCAATGTGCTGAGCAGAGCGAGATGAAAGGTCGGGGGTGTCTAGCGCATGGATCGTGCGGTGAATTAGTTTACCAAACGCCAGCCGAATGGAAATCCGCACCGAGCCACTGCCCTTAACGTCAACACCGACCCCACCCACGCAAGAGGGAGCGGAGGGCGGGGCGAACGTAACGAAGTCACTTCAAAACGCGGTGAAGTTTATCGAGCATGCGGAGTCCGCGACCCTAAACTGCGAGAGGTCACGACCATGGGCGAGGGAAGACGAGAACGCAACAGTGCTGAAGGGGACAATCACCACAATGTCATCGTATTCATCCGTGCAGTCCTCGAGGGTGGGTAGGACGTCAGCTTCGTCTGTGGGGACGTCGCTCAGAAGGGCAGCGTGCGCACAGGCAGAGCCACCATGGGTGCATGTTAAACCGTGCACACACGATCACTATGGAAGGTACCTAACTACGTAGTTACAATCAAAGTCACGCAAATAGGACATTCGCAAAGACAACCAGCCCGAGACGTGGTGTCGGGACAAAAGAAGTGTGAGAGGTGTAGCCGAATCAAACATGTTATCGGTATGTCCGATCTAGATATGGTCTAATCATATTGAAATTGAAATTGAAATTGTTTACAACATGTCCCGGCAAACTGGACCGGCTGCTGTCTCACGGGCCACTCTACTTTCGCCATACAGGACTTATTTAGCAAGTTGGGCCCGGGTCTCTCCGACCAGGTACATTTCTTATCGGCACACCTATCTGCAATGTGTGTCTCGACGTTCCTCGGGAGTTATATAACTGTAAGCAACCGCAGTAATTGCCACAGTCCCCCCACCTAAGCAGTAACAGCGTAATAATTTTGTAATCAAGAAAAACAGATCTAAAAATAAATCCACTTGTCTAGAAATGCAAAACTAAACTGCTGCTCGACCTTCACGATGCACGGCCCGCTCCCGCCGAACCGGGGTGTCGACCGGCCTAGGCCGGTCGGCGTTCGGGAGGGACGACGGGCCAGCCTAATCTAGCTCCCGCGTGACTTCGGTCTTGCCGAAGGGAGGAGGGGAAAGGCTGGCAAAAAACCCCTCCTCGCGCGGTCGCTCGTCGATCCCGCCGCTCCATCCCGTAAACCCCGCCCCAAGGTCTTGCCGCGTCCACCGACGCGGCGGTCCTCCGTGTCGAGGTCCCCCATCACCTCGAGGGCAGGTGGGGGGGACCGAGACGCACAGACATAGAAAAAACTAGCGCTCCTGCCTCCGCGCCTGAATTTTCCCCGCTCATTTCCCCGGTTTTTTCTCTGTCTGGTACCCGGGTACCTGTCGGTTTTCCGGCCTGTGGCCGTACCCTCCCCCCTCCGATCGCGCGTCCACCGAGCAGCCTTTTCTTGAGCGGGGGCCTCCGCGCTCACCCGGGCCCACGCTCAAGGACTCCTAGGAGTATGAAGGTCTGTCGGGGTAGTGGGTGTCGAAGAGGGGGGGGGGGCAGGTCACCGTAGCCGGATCCGGCGGGCCGCGGGCGCCCGGAATTAAACAAAACCCTCCGTGCCGGGTTTTCCGGCGGCGCCGACCCAAAGGGTCGTCGCCGCCAGATCGTGTCGCTCCTCCCGTCGCGACTGTCCTCCTTGCCGTCCCAGCTGACTCCTCCCCCCGGGAGATGACGCTGGACGACGTAGCGACGCGCGAGTGAGCGCCCTACCCTGGTGCTGCTCCCCAACTTGCTCGACGCCGGGTACGGACATTATTTTTAGTATCCGAAAAAAGCCCTCCGTACAGGGCTTTTCGGCGGCGGCTGATCCTGAGGATCGCCGCCGCCTCCTGTAGCCGCTCCTCCGTCTGCGACTAGCCACCGTCCTGTGCCATGTCTTGCCTCACCCCTCGGTAAGGTTCGACCGGCACAGGGCTGGTCGATAGCTAGCGAGCGCCCTTTCCTGGCGCTGCTTCCCGGCTGGCCACCACCAGCTCCAACACCCGCCTCCCACCGCTGATCCGGCCGTACCCTCCTCGCCATCAAACGCTGCCGTAGTACATGTCCCACTCCTAAAAGTAAGGCTGTATCTAGGAGTATCTGTGCGCAAAAAACATATCGGACGGGCCGAGCGGGAGATCTTGGCGCCGGTAGTGCACAGAAATTATTTTTTCAAAAGCCCTATGTACATGGCTTTCCCGACAGCTGCTGATCCCACGGATCGAGCTGTCGGCCCTCTTAGCCCCCTACCGTGCCATGCCTGGCACGGCTACGGGGTTTCCAGCGCCCACCACGGGGAGGTGAGGGGATGCCGACGGGCCTGCGAGCGCACCCCCCTCCGGGGCCGCCGCCGCTGCGCCGCCGGCGGGCGCCGTCTAATCATATCTAGAATATCTTACTTTAGCTATTTGCAAATGATAACTAGATAGTATTACTTACAACACCCCCCCTAAAGGTAGCTACGGGATGAAGCGTTGCATTGGGTCTGCTCCTCCCATGATTGCACTTCGGTGTCTTGTCATTGCGGGTCCCGAGAGAGGCTTGGTGAACATGTCGGCTACCATTTGCTTAGTGGGGAGGTACCTCAACTTGATGGTTTTTTGCTCCACGTGGTGCTTAAGGAAGTTCCACTTCAAACCGATGTGTTTGGTCTTCTCGCTAACCAAGGCATTCTGGGAGTACGCGATGGCGCTTTGGTTGTCCTCCCAAATGGTGATGATTTTAGTGATGGGGGCGTTGAAGATCTCCCCCATAAGTTGTTGGAGGTGGATTCCCTCATTGGTGGCGTCAGCCGCAAGGCAATACTCGGCTTCACAAGTGGATTGGGCCACACAAGTCTCTTGTTTCGACTTGTAGCTGATGGACCCGCGTCCGAAAGTGAAGATATAGCCCGAACGCGACTTGCGGGTGCTGCTGTCGTTTGCCCAATCAGCGTCGGCAAAGTCTGTGAGTTGGAGACTATGGTCCGAGCCCCCCCCCCCCCCCCCAACGTCAAGCGCATGTCGATTCTGCCATGGAGGTATCGAAGTACGTTTTTCAGAGCCTGCAAATGTGCGTCCGTGGGGGTTGCTTGGGCGGATCCGAGGATGCTCAACGCCGTAGAGACATCGGGACGCGTATAGACGGCCGCGTACTTGAGACTACCCAGGAGACTAGGGTAGACGTCCTTGGGCCTTGGCCATCCCGGTGAGGGATGGTGATGTCATGTGCGCGAGGCCGGCGAGAAAGACGGGGTCCATAGGGAGGAACGATGGCTTCGCGTCGGTCATGCCATACTTGGCGAGGATGTCGCGCAGGTATATGGATTGGTCCAGCGAGATGGTGCGTGCCGAGCGGTCGCGGCTGATGTGCATGCCGAGGAGTTGGAAAAGGTCGCCCAGGTCCTTGATTTGAACCGGGCACCAAGCCGAGACTTGAAAAATGTCAGCCATGTGGCATCATCGCAGGCTGCGGGAATGTCGTCCACGTAAAGTACGATCATGGCGAATACGTGATCCGGTGCGGAACATGTAGATGCACGGGTCGGAGACGCATTGTTGCCACCCGTTGTCAACGAGCCATGCACGGAGCAGCATGTTGAACTCGCGAGGGGACTGCTTAAGTCCGTAGAGGCAGCGTTTGAGATGACACACTTTGGACGTCCCATCACTTAAGCCGAGGGGCTGGCGGATGTACACGTCCTCCTTGATGGGGGCGTAGAGGAACGTAGTGTCGATGTCACGTTGGCACATGTCAAGGTCGTGGACGGCTGCGATGGCGAGAAAGAGGCGAAGGCTGGCCATGCTGATGACTAGGGAGAACGTTTCCTTATAGTCGAGGCCAGCACGTTGGCTGCACCCTTTGGCGACGAACCGTGCCTTGAAGCGGGAGACATCGCCTATGGTGTCGGACTTGACTTTGTAGATCCACATGTTGCTAACGGCCACGCGGCCGGGGGGAAGGTCGACGAGTTCCCATGTGCCGTTGTCTATGAGGGAGGAATACTCATGCTCCACACCGGCTTGCCACTCGGGGGCCTAGGCGCTGTCCAACGCAGTCCGATACGATTTGGATTCCACACACTCAAGGGCGGAAAGGAGAGCGACGACATTAGGCGACGTGCCGGCAGGATTGTGGGGGAGACCAGCGATAGAGTCGGGCACGTGAGGCTGCTCGAAGATGTCCTCCTTGGCCTTGCCCTGTTCAGGGTCACAACACGCCGTGACAAGTGTCGGCGGGTAGTCGGACATGTGGGCAACAAGTTCGCCGAAGCGAAGGAGATGATACCGGAGTCGAGCTTGGCGAAGTGCTATAGGAAAGGGTTTGGGGGAGGGGAGGGGGGTGTCGATAGGATTGGAGTGGGGTGAGATGTCCAACGGAGGATCATCATCCGAACGGTCGGTGATGACCGAGTCGATGAGGAGGCGCGCGCCGAAGCCCGGAGTGATTTCTTGGAAGACAACATGGACTAGTGATGCGGCGAGTCTCGGGGTTGTACACGCGCTACCCGGGTGCGTCAGGGAGATAGCCAACCATGACACCACGAAACGCCTTCTCATCGAGTTTCCGACGCAGCTTGTCGGGCACTTTAGCGAAGACGGTGCACCCGAAGATGCGGAACTTGGTGGCGTCTGGCGCCGACGACGTAAAGAGAGTGAGGGGAATGCCACCAATGAGGCCGACCGAACTCATGTACGTGCGGTTGCGGAGGAAAACAACCGTCCTGACAGCGCATGACCACATGGAATTGGGGTCGGCCATGTTGTTGAGCATCGCAAAAGCATTGTCATGGATAGTGCGCCATGGGCGTTCGGCTTTGCCGAGCATGTGATGGGCATATGGGACAGAGAACTACACCCCGACGCCGAGGCGGGCGCACATCTGGCGGGTGACGGCAGCCTCAAACACAAAGTCCGAGTCGAATCTTATGACCGGTGCGAACGCGCCTGATTGGGAGGGATGGCGTGCATGCAAGTGTTTTATGTCTATCAAGATGGTTTCCAGCTCACCGCATGCGTCGTCTTTGGAGTTGAGGAACCGCATCCACATGTAATGGGCATGATGGTCAATGACGAGCAAGCAGTAGCGGAGGCCATGTGGGGAGGGGACACTAACATGACCCCAAATGTTAGCGGACATGTTGAGAAGGGGACGGGATGGTTTCGCGCAAGCGGCGGTGCTGCGTGGTGCACCAGTGACCTTGTGGAGCACGCATGAATCGCATTTTTTACATAGCTGGCTAGTGCTCGGCTAGTCGGAACACCATGGGTATGCCGGGCTTGCAAGCTTTGCATGTTAAGGTGTCCAAACCGGCGGTGCCACAAGACAAGGTCGTACGGCGACACGAGAACATGGGTCACGCACTTTCTCCGCGGAGGGTCTTGAAGCTCTGGTTGGTGGGGCAGGAGGTAGACACCATTTCCGGAGGGCTCTAGCACCCCCATTCCTGTGGGCACCACGAGCAGACCAATGTCGGAGTCGAAGGGGGAAAAGAAATTTACAACCGCAGTGGGGTTGTAAACAACTGACACTAAGGAGTCTGCCGATGCGCTGAGCAAAGCGAGATGAGAGGTCGGGTGAGTACAGCGCGTAAATCGTGCGGTGGATGATCTGGCCAAAGGCCAACCGAATGGACATGCGCACGGAACCACTGCCTTTGACATCGACACCAACTCCACCCACGTGAGAGCGCGTGGTGGGGGGAGTGAACGTAGCGAAATCACCTCGAAACGCGGTAAATTTGATCGAACAGGCGGAGTCAACTACCCAGTTTTGCGAGAGGTCACGACCAGGGGTGATGGATGATGAGAAAGCGACAGAGCCAAAGGGGACACTCAGCTCGGCGTCATCGTATTCATCCGTGCAGTCTTCAAGGGTGGGCAGACTATCAGTCTCGTCGGTGGGCACGTCGCTTAGTAGAGCAGCGTGCGCAGATGCGGAGCCACCAGGGGTACCGTAATTCTAGAGGATCATCTTACGTTTGGCTAGGGTCCACTTAAGAAGGGCGTCATCTAGGGCAGTGCAGGAGGACATGATGTGGTCCAGACCGCCACATGCACTGCACTTGTTCGGGACGCCACGATCGCCACGGGGTCCACGTGGGTTGTGTCCTCGGCCGCTGTGCAAAACGCGACTAGCAACGACAAACGCAGAGGTGGGAGGGGGCGATGTGCAGGGGCCGGCATGTTCGGAGCACCGACGTCCTCGTCCATGTTTTGTGGAGAATGCTAGGCATCACCTCATGTGCGGACATGAGGTAGTATGTGTCGAAGGCATTAATCGCACACTACTTGGCCTGGGCGAAGGGCCGGAGCTGGAAATGCCGCGCAGCATGAGGAGGCCGAGGTTGTGGGGGTGGATGGCTGCATACCCATCTATGAGTTGGCAGGTTTCATTGTACTCATCGAATGTCTGCCTAAGGAAGTGGACGTCGTCAGTCAGGGAGTGGTCATGGCGCTGTCGGAGCATGATTTTGTCCAAGAGGGAGAGAGAGCGCGCGAAGGGCATGCAGTCCAGTCTTTCACACAAGATGTCCCTGGTTGCGGTTGCGCAGTCGGGACGTGCAGGAGAAACGCACTTCAAAGCCTAGTCAGCGCGCTTGTTGTCGTTGGCAGCATGAAGGAGGAGGGTGTATGCGTAGTGCTGCGCCTGCTCATCCAGCCAAGCACATGACTCGCGGATGGCCATTTGTGGGATAAGATACGTTGCCTTGAGGGAGAGGAAGTTTAGAAAGTTCCTCTTCCACTGTTTGAAGTCCGAGCTGGGTCCCATGGTGGGAACCGACATCTTCATGGACCGGTTGAGGGCGTCCTTGTCAAAGCCGGTCGCTTCGTGGGCGGCAAGCCCGATTACCACGGGGTCAATGGTGGGGCGGCGTCCTCCACGGCTGTTGAGTGCACCTCGTGCGGCTGGAGAGGAATGTTGGCCAGGGAAGTGACGAGGTGGACCACCAAGGAATGAGGAGTGGCCGGGCATGGCTGGCGGCGGTCCGTAAGGGTGAGGGGGTCCAAAGGAGGTGGGGACGTGGTGCGGCCGTGCGTCAGGGAAGAGGGGTCCTTGGGTGGGAGGGGCGTAGCCGAGATGGGTGTGGTGGAGGCGGTGGGAGGGTGTCCACGGAGTGGCCGTCGCGAGGGGGTTCGAGCTGCGCATCGCGACGGCGCTAAGCGACAGAGGGGTCGGCAGCAACAGCTGCAGCAGCATCAACAACGTCGGCCGACTGCGCGTCCATGCGTGCGTTGATGAGCGCCATTTGCTGCACGACTAGCGCGAGCGTATCGGGGGTCGGAACTAGCGAGCTCTGTTGAGAGCCGGGGTCAAGAGAATCAGCAAGCGAAACACGTGGAGAGTCGACATAGCAAGTTTTCGGTGCCATCGCGGCAAGGGAAAGGATAAATTGGACGACAAGCAGCGGCAATAACCGCTAGCCGGACTTGTGCCTATAAGTGGTTCAGAGAGACGGCCTGATGCCCGCCGACCCCTCGGCATGTTGCCCCGGGGTGTCTCAAAGCACTTTTTTTGTATCCTCCATTTTTGTATCCTCCACCCAATGTGGGGCACAAGTCGGGGCCAAGGTCAGAGCAGGTGGAGAGATGCGCTGGCGGCTGAGTCGCTAAGTGAAATATATAGATAAATTGAGATAGGGCTGTCATGCACCCTGTGTATGCGTGTTCACCCGATAGTGCCCCCCCCCCGTCTCCATCTCGAACATGTGTGCACCTTGTCCACACACGTCGAGTGGGTCGGTGTGGGTGGCTGTCTCGCGTCCCCGAGCAGTTGACTTTTGTGGGGTGGAGGTTGGGTTTTAAAACGCAGTTTATACTGGTGATACCGCCGACTACAAAGTGAAAGTACTGAGTGTCTATATGAACTTGCCTTCTGCGGAAGAGGTGGCGATCGCAGCTCGCCGAACCAGGTTGTCGCGCGTGAGTGACGTGAGGCGGGGGCCCATAACATGTTAAACCGTTCACACACGATAAGTATGGAAGGTAACTAACACATACGTAGTTACAATCACAGTCACGCAAAAGGGACAATCGCAGAGAGCCAGAGACAACCAGCCCGAGGCGTGGTGTCGGGGCAAAAGAAGTGAGAGAGCTATAGCCTAGCGACAACTTTGTACCGAATCAAACAAGTTATCGGTATGTCCGATCTAGACTTGTACTAATCATATTTAGAATAGTTTACAATAGCTATCTGCAACTAATAACTAGAAGGCATTACTTACAACAATGCCATACTTTTGAACGATCATCTTCCGTTTGGCGAAGGTCCACTTCAAAAAGGCGTTTTCCGGGGCTGTGCACGAGGACATTATGTGGTCCAGGCTGCCACATGCACTGAACTTGTTGGGTAGGCCACGACCACCACGAGTGCCACATGGGATGTGTCCGCGTCAAAACGTATCCTACCGTCACTAAAGACACTAAAAAGATCCGAAGTACTACTAAAGTACTATTGAACCACAAAACGGGGATGGGTCGGTAGCTTGAATGAGCAACGCCGACCGTCTTCGCTCAGGGCATGGCCTCCCGACGAGCGAGAAACTGGTGGACATAGGGCCCGTTGAACAACAGGCACCGTCCACCTCTTCCCAACCGAGCCTTGCTCACCCAAGTCAGTTGATCCGTAGCGACACCAGACGGTACACACAGCAAGGCGCAGCTTTCCAAAATCGAATTATGTCCTCCCGACAACCCTCGCGCCACCCACTTCGAAATCAAAATATATACAAGCCACAGTTCTGCGGACCCTCACAATCCGCCATCGCTTACAAAAAAAACCCCTCCACGGGACCGGCGCACCACATCGAGCCCTCAGAGCGTCCGGACGTCCACATCCGCCGCCAACATCCACCAAACCCAGGTTCCATCAGACATGGTCGTGTGCCGCCAACACACGCAACCCACTCGAAACCACACTACAAACCCGATTTTAAAACCCAACGCGGTCAATGTGTCCTCCAACACTAACCACCCTCCCACATACAGACATATGCTATTGCGGGGTCGGCCCACGCATGCGCCCACCGCGGACCACCACATCCTCCGGAGCCCTCACGCGGGACGTCCGCTCGCTCCACTCAACTTTGTACTCCAACCACCCCCAACCGCCCAAGACTTGGGCACGGCTTCGGAACCCTCCACTAAAAACTATACTTTAAAACCCAACTTGGTCAACATGTCTCCAAACTCTAACCATCCCCCCACATACAGACATATGCTATTGAGGGAGCGGCCCGCGAATGCGCCCACCGCGGACCCCTATAACCCCCGGAGCTACCACGTGGGACATCCGCTCGCTCTACTCAACTTTGTACTTCAACCACCCCCATCCGCCCAAGACTTGGATACGGCTTTGGAACCCACACCTGTGAGAGGACTCCACACGCCTCTGGTCCTCGCCGCCCGCAGGTCAACCACTGACATGGGACGGGCCGCTGACTTATCAACCCGCACAGACAACCCATACCGGTGCGATCGTCCCGCTCCGTCCCACAGTAAGGACCAATCTAGCGCCCAACGTCCCCTCCCGCTAGCCTACGCTGATACACTCGTTAGCAGCGCACTTAAATTGATACCCTCTCCCCACCTTAATGCTTCCCAGCCACAGAGCAGTACAATTCGATCAATAATGCATCATCATGTAACTCGAAAGGCGTTTTCTTCCCGAGTAAAATATTTTACATGCCTAATTCTTGCCCATGCACTAACCACCGCCATGATCAGTAACCCCCGACACCCCTCTTCCCCTCGCGCTACCATCCTACCTCACACTTGCACTAGTCTATTCGCAGCTGCACATGCTGCCGGGCATGTCGCGCCGGCCCTATACGCTCCCTTTTGCCCGATCTCGCCGCTCGCCGACCTACACGATCCGTACGCCAACGACTCCCACTCTCCTCACTCGATGCCACCAGCGGACACCAATTCCCCGCCTGGCGCCCGCCGGCGGCGCAGCGGCGGCGGCCCCGACGGGGGGTGCGCTCGCAGGCCCGTCGGCATCCCCTCACCTCCCCGTGGTGGGCGCTGGAAACCCCGTAGCCGTGCCATGCATGGCACGGTAGAGGGCTAAGAGGGCCAACAGCTCGATCCGCAGGATCAGCAGCTGTCGGGAACGCCCTATACATTGGGCTTTTGAAAAAATGATTTCTGTGCAATACCGGCACCAAGATCTCCCGCTCGGCCCGTCCGATATGTTTTTTCGCGGTCAAATACTATTGAATACAATCCCACCTCGAGGGGGTGGGGCCTGTACAACAAGAGCGTTTGAAGGCGAGGAGGGTACGGCCGGATTAGCGGTGGGAGGCGGGTGTTCGAGCTGGTGGCGGCCAGCCAGGAAGCAGCGCCAAGAAAGGGCGCTCGCTAGCCGTCGACCAGCCATGTGCCAGTCGACCCTTCCCGGGGGGTCAGGCAAGACAGGGCGCAGGCAAGTGGACGGTGGCAGACGGAGGAGCGGCTATATGAGGCGACGACGATCCTCATGATCAACCACCGCCGGAAAGCCCTGTACGGAGGGCTTTCTAGGAAACTAAACTAATGTCCGTACCCGCCGTCGAGCTAGTTCGGGAGCAGCACCAGGGAAGGGCGCTCACTAGCGTGCCGCTACGCCGACAAGGTACATCTCCCGGGGGGGGGGGGAGTCAGCTTGGGCGGCAAGGAGGCTAGTCGCGAGGGAAGGAGCGACAAGATCTACGGAGGGTTTTTTGGAATAATTTCCGTGCGCCCGCGGCCCGCCGGATCCGACTACGGTGACCTACCCCCTCCCCCCTCCGCGACACCCACTACTCGGATAGACGAGACCCTTGCGGGGGGGGGCGGGTGAGCGCGGAGGCCCCAACCTCAACAAAGTCTGCTAGGTGGACGCGCGATCAGGGGGGGGAGGGTACGGCCACATGCCGGACTAACCGACAGGTACCCGGGTACCCGACAGAGAAAAACCGAGGAAATGAGCGGGGAAAAATCAGGCGCGGAGGCAAGAGTGCCAGTTTTTTCTATGTTTGTGTGTCTCGGTCCCCCCCACCTGCCCTCGAGGTGACGGGGGACCTCGACAAGGAGGACCGTCGCGTCGGCGGACGCGCCTACGACATTGGGACGGGGTCTACGGGATGCGACGGCGGGATCGACGAGCGACCGCACGAGGAGGGTTTTTTTGCCAGCCTTTCCCCTTCTATCTTCGGCAAGACCGAAGTCACGCGGGAGCTAGATTAGGCTGGCCCGTCGTCCCTCCCGAACGGGCACCCCGGTTCGGTGGGAGCGGGCCGTGCATCGTGAAGATCGAGCATCAGTTTAGTTTTGCATTTCTCGACAAGTATATTTATTTTCAGATCTTTTTCTTGATTACAAAATTGTTACGCTGTTACTGCTTAGGCGGGGGGACTGTGGCAATTACTGCGGTTGCTTACAGTTTCTTAACTCCCGAGGAACGTCGACACACAGTGAAGCTAGGTGTGTCGATAGGTGTACTTTGTCGAAGAGACCCGGGCTGCACTCACCCATAAGTCATGAATGGCGAAGTAGAGTGGTCCAAGAGACATCACTCGGTCGAGTTTGCCGGCACATGTTGTGGATAATTTCAATTTCAATTTCCCCGGCCGCCTCCTCCCCCCTACCTAACCCTTCTGTTGACGGTTGTCCTCCCCCTGCTCCCTCGGTCTATCCGTCGCTCACTCCAGTCGCTGTGCCTCTCCGCTTTTTTATTTTATTTTTATTTTTCTTCCCCTTTTTTTTAACATGATAGCCCCTCGAACCCGCCTAACTCAACAAACACTCGCGCTTACCTGCGATTACCACACCGTAGACCCTAGCGCACACGTTCTCCCTCCCCCCTTTTACACACTCCATGCTCTGCCCAACTCGCCCGTCGCTGAGATAATGACAGCTCTCCCTCTGCTGAGATTAGCTCGCCCGACTTGCTCTACCCGAATGATTAACCGATCACACGCCCCCCCCGCGTATCCCCATGCCCCGGAAATATCGCCCCCTCCTTACAAAAACAGTCTGGCAGTCACGTACCCGTAACGTTCTCAGCGATACACGTATTCCCCCGGCCCTACTGTCCCCACTTCCTTTAGGCATGCTCCGAGGCTTCTCTCGGACGCCCCGAAGCATATTTGATACGATAGCGACAGCCCCCTTTGTCACGGCAGCTCCCCCCTATCGCCCTCCTTCTAATACCTACCACACCTTGCTTACACTTTTTCTATCCCCCCTCCTCTACCCTCTCATACTCTCACAGCCATCCCTACACTTACCACCCCCTCTTAAGCTCCGAACGACCACCCGTTCCAAGGAGCTTCTACTCGCCGACATGCGCAAGACCTCGACGAACGGACCCTCCGGAGCCTCACACCCTCGCCCTCCACAAGCCTCGGCCGGCAAGGCCGCTTATCGTCCCTAACTCCACATCGGATGGGCCAAACGGCCCGGAGGTTCGACCCCACAACCCCCCCTCCCCCCCCACCTCCCTATTTGAAATTTGAAATTGTTTACAACAATACCAGTATAAACCGGCTGCTGTCTATGGGCCCCCCTTGTGCTTTGCCAATCTGAAGGACTCATAAGCAAGAGGCAGACCGTGAACCACTTATCCCAACCTCTCCAATGGCAATAACGATACCGTCTAAAACATACGTGTATCCAGGTATTTATAATTTTCTGATCTATACGTGTTTTTTGGATACAGTATGAAATATAAAATGTCGTTAGTCTCCACGATACGCGGCCTGCTCCAGCCGCTGCGGGGTCGCTGATCAGCAAGGCTGCTAAGCTTGAGCTGGTCGAGGTGAACCTGCTTGAACTCGGCTCATGTGCGACTCCGGTCGTGCCGGAGATAGGGGGGAAAGGCAGCTGAAAAGCCCCCCTCGCATAGGTCGTCGTCGGTCCCGCCTCGATCCGTGCTCAACCCCGCCCGAGGTATTAGCCGCTCCTCCCGACGCAGCTCGCCACCTAGCCGAGTTTTCTCTCCTCCTTCGGGGGCTGAGAAGAGAAAATAACTAGGCTGCAGACGGTGTCCGGCTGGCTCTCTTGCCCCCGAGCCAGATTTTCTCCTGTCCCCTTTCCTTTTTCCGTATGTTTCCAACACCTATCTAATCGCGTTGTGGCCGTCCGTGCCCTCCCCCGGTGGTTTACGTTGTTAGGGGGGCGCCTTTACGAGCAGTGTGCCGTTACGATAACCCTAGGCACACTGCTTGAGGAAGCCTATCGATAACCGGGTACCGACTAGGGAAGGGGTTGGAAGAACACAGGGATCGAGTCGCCAGTCCTCAAAAGATGGTGGGTACGGGAATTTTTCCAAAAAACCCCCGTACCGAGCTTTGCCGGCGGCGGGCGATCCTAAGAACCGCCGCCGCCCGACCGTGCCGCTCCTCCGGCTGCAACCCACCTCCGTCTTGCGTAGCATCAGGCCTCGCCCCCAAGGGAGGCCTAGGGCTCACGCAGGGCTGGCGACTGCTAGCGAGCGCCGTGCCCTAGCGCTGCTTCCCAGCTTGTCCCTCCGTTGATCCGTCCGTACCCTTCTTCGCCAGAAAATATTTCGCAAACGCCGCTCCCGCCCCATCGTCGGGAGAGTATCTGCGAGTATTTAGTCGCGGAAAAGACATATCGGACTGGCCGATCGGGAGATCCCTGTGCCGGTGTACGGATATTATGTTTTTCCAAAACCCTCCGTACATGGCTTCCCGACAGCCGCTGATCCCGCGGATCGCAGCTGTCGGTACCTCGTTCAGCCCCCTACCGTGCCAGACATGGCACGGCTATGGGGTTACCAGTCACCTCCCTACTTGACATCCGACAACATATAGTAACTACTCCGCAGTTGATGGCAACGCAGAGTTTTTGTAAGCGGGATGCGAGGAGGGTGCATTTGGATAGTGAGATGACGTTACCTCTAATCCATAGTGCGCCCGTAATGCAACATTTCCGAATGTTAACAATCATACACGTGTACGCGTTGAAGAGGGAGAGCTTTTGGAGTTGGACGATAATGTTGGTGGGGGAGCCGTTGCGAGGCTGAGGGGGTCGGCGGATCCGTGGCCATGGCAGGTCGATGAGGGTGCTGAGGGGCCATCGTTAGTGGTTTGGGCGCCTTGGCTACCGACTGTGAGCCATCGGAGGAAGGGTTCGAGGAGAAGGGTGCATAGGCAGTGGGGGGAGTGTCTCCATGTAAGGTACCCCGGTTTATGTCGATGGATTGGGTGGAGCCGTAGGGGGCGATATAGTCGGTGGTAGATACCCCGTAGAGTTGCTCAAAAGTGTCGACAAAGGTGAAGGGCATACCGAGTTGACGCATGTGTTTGAACATGATACGGTGGCCGGGGGCGTTGAAGACGTCTGTCATATCCTAGCCCATCTAGCTAAGTGCTAGTATCTGACATTATTTGTTTCCTCTAAATGGTACCTGTATCCTAGCGATATTCAGTGACTCTTTTATTGTCATCACGGCAGTACAGCTTTATCGCCGTATTTCCCTCGACAGTACAAAGTTACTAGCAGTATCTTTTCTAGATAGTTCGTCTCAAGATAGTTCTAAGAGCTTATTGTGCAGTAGGTTTAGATAGACGGTACAGATAATCTCAGATAATCTATATCACTAGTAATAGTTTGGTTTAGTTAGCAGACAACACAAGCTACAGGTTCTAAGGCTGTTTCTAGAACACTTGAGGTGTGGATACTTAAGACGGGGACTTACTGGTAGAGAGGGAGAGACCGGTACATACCAGATTTACGCCACACCCAGATTGTAAGAAACCATGTTCCTAAGACAATCTTACTAATTCTCTCTACGACGTATAATTATATCCATGGATTAGGTTCTACTATTAGTCTAAGGTTGCCAACTTAGCCTAACCAAAGTAGCACCTCACACGTGGTTTCGGATCCTCAAAACAGCTAGACGAGACGAAGATGTCTAACCGAACAGGAGAGAGACTACCAGAGGAAGTCGATGGTCGACCAAAGGGGGTGCCTTCTAGGCCGACACAGCCGACGTCGACAGATAGTGGAAGACAGGCAGTACGAGAAGGATAGAGTCCCACGATGGAGCCTATGTCGGTACACGTCACCGAGATGCTACAACGTTAAAGTAACCGAGTTGACACTTTTTCGATTGAGCTATCTCGACTGCGTGACCACGTCGAGAACGGTTTCAGACATTTTGAAGGACGAGTGAACAGAAGCCGAGAGACGGAGAATTTTCTTCGAGGAGAACAATTGAGATCAGAGAGGACGCGAGAGATGCCGAGCATGATGCCGAACGATGTCAAGCCAGCCAAGATCAAGAGCATCTCTACGACTAACATCGATGAGGTGAGAAACTGGTTCCGACATGCACGAGGGTATCTACGGTATCACACCGTTAACCCTGAAGAACAGAGAGGAGTGTACTGGGTATTTGGCTTTCTGGGAGGCCCACTATCGAAGTGGTGGTACTCCCAAGTTGCGCAGACTAGATGAGACGAAGTCGGTAGGGGATTTTCCGGAGTTTCTGAGATGGAGAAATCCTTAATTCGGGAATTCTGCGGAAGAACACCGGCGGAAAAAGCGAGATTGAATTTGGACAAGGCGCGACAGAAAACCACGGTACTAAAGTACGCGAACTACTTTCGAGAACAATTATTGGAGCTTCCTTACCGTCATGAAGAAGATAACGTACATTATTTCCAGCGCGGTCTGAGACCCTCGTTTCATAAGGAGGTTGCCCTGAAAAACCCTAAGACCCTACACGAGGCGATTCAAGCGGCCCTGCGAGCGGAGGCAGCGGAGACCAAGATTGAGACAACCCAACGCTCGACAGGCCGGCTGAACGCCATCGAAGAAGACAACAACTTTTCGGAGGCAGCGGAGGAGGTCGACAGTGAGTCGGAGGAAGATTTGCATGGCGCGACCGATAAGAGCCGCGGGAGCTGTAAGAGATTCGACGCCTCACTCAAGAGGAGGTCGACAGATTTAAGAAGAAGGGCAAGAGCTTCATTTGCCACAAGAAGGGACACATCGCTATCGACTGCCCATACATAAGGAGCAAGAAGAACGAAAGAACGAGGAAACCCCGGCCGGGAAAGTGAGACCTAAGTCGGCAGCTCGCGGCAAGCTGCATGATGAGGTTTCGTCTCCTACAGCGACTCAAGAAGAGACCAAGACAGAAGAAGTACGAAACCCGTTACCTCAAACGACATTGAGGCCAGTCTTTAGGAGCACGGACTTTAGCGACTGGATGATGAATAGGGAGTATTTCCTCAAGTACTCTCAGACCTACGGACCTTTCAACTTAGATGGAGCTAGCAATAATGACGGCCTTAATTCTCAAGTGGCGAAGGATTTTTGCTGTCCGGCGCGCCCATTTCATGAGAGAGATTTACAGAAGTACCGGAGAATTTGGCTAAATGCGCCATTTAATGAGTTAGAAGATTTTTTGGGCCGGTTTTTGCGGAGTAAACTGCTCATCCCCACCTGAGAGCGGTTATAGTGGTTCCAAAATGGAGGGCAAAACCATGGTTCAAGCTGCTGCGAAATTTCCGACTTGTCGACGAGCTGGCGGCGACAAAACATTTGTTTACCTGCCCTACGAATGATGGAATAGAAGGAAGAAGGCAAGATGTTGGACCGACACGATGGACGACGCAAGTTCACGTCGACGACACCGATCGAGTTCGATTTCTGCCCCAGAACCTATAGAACCCCCCGAAGACCTATTGGACTCACTCGACGACTCTTGTTACCGATGGCCGACGAGTGTTACTAGCGAAAGAGGATACTAGCATGTTTTGGTTTCCTGGTGGCAAAGAGGAGATTGAAGACGCGACCCCGGAATGCTCAGCAGTGCGAGCTCTTACGGAGACAACTGGATTTAAGGTGAGCTAAACAAATTTACGCCTTTTAGGAACGGAAACTTCCGGACAGACTAATCTACGACGTGCTGAACTAAAGCAAGACGGCCGACGAACACCTCGCGCATATTCGACTCGTGTAACGAGAGCGGCAGCGACACCAGTTGCATATCAAACTCTCTAAGTGTTACTTCGGACGATCGAGCGTCAACTTCCTGGGACATGTGGTGGAAGCTAGACAGATCCGAATGGACCCCGACAAGGTGGAGGCATTACAGAACTGGCCCCGGCCGAAATCTGTGACAGAAGTACGTGGATTTCTGGGACTTGCTGGATATTACCGGAGGTTTATCAACCAATTCGCAACCTTAGCAACCCCATTTACGGATCTGACCAAGAAGACACCGGAATTTCGCTGGACCCCTCAAGCCGAGTCAACAGTCGAGCAAATTAAAAGCACGATGGTACGTGCACCAGTCTTGGTAATTCATGACACGTCTCCTAATGCAAGGTACACTTTGTACACGGATGCTTCTGGATTTGCAGTAGGAGTTGTGTTGTTACAAGATCAAGGTATATTGGATTACAACCTGTTGTGTACCATGCTCGAAAGATGGACAAGCATGAGGTACACTACCATGTCCACGAACAAGAGCTACTGGCACTTCGCGACGCTCTACTGAAATTCCGTTGCTACTTAGATGGCGCGGCGGGATTTACGGTAATTACGGACCACGACACGTTGCGACACTTCTTTCGGCAACGCGATTTGTCTACTCGACAGGTGCGATGGTTTAAGTTTTAGCGCCTTAAAAGCGACATATGGACATCGTGTACAAGAAGGGAGCAATAAACCATGCAGACGCTCTGTCTCGCCGACCCGACCTGAAGGACTCATTACAGAAGCTGCAACTGTTACGCGATTGGACCAACGACGAAGGAGAATGCGAGTTACACGCGCAGATTTTTTTCCTGGAATCCCGGTTACATCCTGACTCGGGACTTCATGCGGAAATCAAAAACGCTTATGACTCGGATAAACACCTGCTTACCCGGAAATCTATGCCTATCTGGTTGGTACGTCAATCAAATGGACTCTTGTACGCCTACGGGACAAGACTTTATATGCCGAACGTCTCTACATTGCGATCAAGAGTATTGTACGCACTACACGACGCACCGACCGCGGGACATCCTAGTATTATTTGACTATTGTCGCCAGTGACCCGGACGTTTTGGTGGCCTAACATGAAGCGTATGGCCTCAAGGGTGGTGGGGGGTTGTTGGGTTGGCCGCACCATACAGTCATTGTATGGCCTCAAGCAAGCTCCTACGAACTGGAATAAGACCATTACAACATGGCTAGAGGAGTATGGCTTTACCCAATCCAAGGTGGATCCCGGCATTTACGTCTTCATCAAGGAGGGTGAGCTTTATGTCTTGGCGTTGTACGTGGACGACAGCATCATCGTCGGACCAGCGGGTAGCTTCATCGTTGGGTTCAAGTCGGCTTTCGGCGAAAGGTTCAACGTGCAAGACCTCGGTCCAGTGTCTTGGTTGCTTGGCATAACAGTCGAGCGTGATCGTGGCAGCCGCACCATCAGGATTGGACAACAACAATACGTCTTAGATATGTTGGAGCGCTTCAACATGATGGGCTGCAAGCCAGTGGGCTCACCTATGGCGGTCGATGCTTTGAGCAATTTTGTGGAGACGTCGACATCAAGGTTGCCTCCCGGTCTAGTGCCGTACCAAAGCTTGATCGGCAGCTTGTTGTTCGCTTCCGTAAGCACACGGCCCGACATCACCATGGATGTTAGCCACCTTAGTAGGTACATGTCCGACCCCTCTCAGTCACATTGGGAGCAAGCCAAGAGGGTGCTCCGCTACCTCAAGGGGACCGCAGATTCGGTCTTGATGTACGGTGGCGCACCCTCATCAAAGGTGGTAGGATGGTCAGATTCTGACTACGCTAGTGATATTGGCGAGCGGCGCTCTCGCACGGGGTATGTGTTCATGCTCAACAGTGCAACGGTGAGCTGGAAAAGTCAGCGGCAACAAACTGTGGCGTTGTCGACAGCGGAGGCAGAGTATATGGCGCTGACTGCGGCCACTCAGGAGGCGATGTTTTTTAAGCATCTACTCCACGAGTTTCACCAAGACTCCGGGTCTCCCATCACAATTCACGAGGACAATCAGAGTTGTATTGCACTCAGCAAGAATAGCATGACGACCGGACGCAGCAAGCACATGGACGTGAGGTACCACTTCTGTCGGGAGAAGGTGGAGAGCGGAGACATCGAGGTGCAATATTGTGCGACGGAGAACATGCTTGCTGATGTGCTTACCAAGCCATTAGTGAGTGCAAGGCATGGCAAGTTGTGGAATGCCATCATGGGATTGCCTGCGTAGCAAGGGGGAGTGTTGCGAGACATGGTTTTGTGTGGTAATCAAGTTGCTACACAGCAATGTTGGTCGAGTAGCATCGTGATAGTACGGTTGCGACTCAGCACAATAAGATGATAAGCCAATCAACAATAGAGAGGATTAGGTTGCAGATGGTGGCAAGTTGCTGAGCGTTAGACATCATCTAAAGGCTCAGAATATATGTTGGCGTGTGCTCACTTCAAGGTGAATACGTGTCCTGTGATAGGCAAGTGCTAGGCACTTGCTGAGGGCGAGATGACATGCAGTGTCACTCACCGAGTGTAAGCATTCCTTATTGCCCCCTCAACTTTGACACTGACACCGCCGGTGACGTCTCCCGCTTCAAAGCGCGGCTCGTCGCCAAAGAGTGCAGCCAACGCGCAGGACTAGATTACGCTGAGACGTTCTCTCTTGTCATCCGCATGGCAAGCCTGCGTCTCTTCCTGGCCATCGCAGCCGCCCGCGACCTTGAGCTCTGCCGACTTGACATCGACACTGCGTTTCTCTACGCACCCATTAAGGAAGACGTGTACATCGGCTTCAGTGCCTCGGCTTCAACGATGGCACGTCCAAAGTGTGTCACCTCAGGCGCTGCCTATACGGCCTGAAGCAGCCCCCCCGATAGTTCAACATGCTCCTCCGTGCATGGCTCGTCGACAATGGGCTGCAATAGTGCCTTTCTTACCCGTGCATCTACATCTTCCGCACCGGTCACGTCTTCGCCATGATCACGTTGTACGTCGATGACATCCCTGCAGCATGCAATGAAACCGCATGGCTTGCATCAATCAAGGCCAAGCTCGGAGAACGGTTCAAGATCAAGGACCTCGGCGACCTCTCCCAATTACTCGGCATGCACATCACCCGCGACCGCTCGGCGCGCACCATCTCCTTGGACCAATCCAAGTGCTTGCGCGACATCCTCGCCAAGTACGGCATGACCAACGCTAAACCTCCGTCCCTTCCCATGGACCCCGGCTTCCTCGTCGGCCTCGCTCATATGACCTCGCCCTTTTTCACCGGCGTGGCCAAGGATATTTACCCCAACCTATTGGGCAGTCTCTAGTACGCGGCCATCTGCACGCGCCTCGATGTTTCCACGGCGTTGAGCACCCTCGGCTCAGCCCAAGCCTCCCCCACGGACGCTCACCTGCAAGCTCTGAAGAAGGTCCTTCGATACCTCCATGGCACCATCGACATGCGCCTGACGTTGGGGGGGGCACGGACCACAGTCTCCAACTCACATGCTTTGCCGACGCTGATTGGGCAAACGACAGCAGCACCCGCAAGTACCGTTCGGGCTATCTCTTCACACTCGGACGCGGGCCCATCAGCTACAAGTCCAAACAACAGACGTGTTTGGCCCAATCCACGTGTGAAGCCAAGTACTACTATGCGGCGGATGCCACCAAGGAGGGACTCCACCTCCGGCAACTGATGGGGAGATCTTTAACGCCCCCATCACCGAAACCACCACCATTTGGGAGGACAACCAAAGCGCCATTGCGTACTCCCAAAACGCCTTGGTCAACGAGAAGACCAAGCACATCGGTCTGAAATGGCACTTCCTCAAGGACCACGTGGAGCAGGGAACCATAAAGTTGAGTACCTCCCCACTGACCAGATGGTGGCTAACATGTTCACCAAGCCCCTCCCAGGACCAGCACTGACAAGACACCGAAGTGCAATCCTTGGAGGACAAGACCCAATGCAACGCTTCATCCCGTAGCTGACTTCAAGAGGAGTGTTGTAAGTAATACCTTATAGTTATTAGCTGCATATAGCTATTGTAAGCTATTCTAGATATGATAAGTGCATGTCTAGATCGGACATACCGATAACATATTTGTATTGGTACAGAGCTGTCGCTAGGCTACAGCTCTAACACTTTTGTTGTCCCGACACCACGCCTCGGGCTGGTTGTCTCTGTGACTGTCCCTTTGCGTGATTGTGATTGTAACTACGTATGCGTTAGTTACCTTCCTTACTGATCGTGTGTGCACGGATCAACATGTAGGAAGGTGTTTGCGTCGTTGGGAAGGGTGCAGAGGTGGTGGGTGTATGGAGAGTTGATGTATTTGGAGTGGCGATATGGTGTGTGTTCCCATCGGGGGAGTATGAGGATGGTTGCGATGGGTGTGTGTGAGGCTGTGAGGTGTGCGCTGGTGATTGCATGCTCCATGGCGCGGCGCATGCATTCGTGGTCGTATTCGGGGTTGGCAATGTTGGTGCCGTGCCATGTGTGTGGGGCATTGCTGCCGCTTGATGAGAAGACTATGTCTTCGGGGTATAGGGAGTGGTAGGTGTGAGAGTGGAGTGATTTACTGAGGGGGTCGGAGTAGAGTTCTGTTTGTATGTGGAATGTGTGGCGGAGAGTTGTGAGGAGGTCCTCTCTAGTGGCCCATCTATTACGGGTGGTGGTTGCAGGTGTGGGTGAATGAATTTCTGAGCAGGAGCCTAGACGTGTGAGGAGGTGGTAGACCTCCTCTTCGAACGTGTGCTGCGAGAGGTCGGGGCGGAAGAGTTGAAATAGGTGGCGGACGCGGGGGCCGTTAAGGGTGGTGACCGCGCGGCCGTCGGGAGTGCATAGTACAGTGGTGTCATGTAGTGATGGGTGTGTGTGAATGGTGAATTTACCTGGAGGGAGAATGTCGAGGTCGGGGTGGATGGGGTCGTGATTGAATGTAATGAGGGGGTGCGTCCATGGAGGGGGTCCGGGTTCAGGTAGGATAGGTGTCGTTGAGGGGACAAAGCCGGAGTTAAATGCGGTGAGGGCGATAAGGCCGGAGGGGGTCTCACTGATGGTGTCGTGTTGTTGTAGGCATGGTGCCCACTGGACCTCGTGGAGGCGGATGAGGTCGTGTTGTTGGCCGCGAGCACACCAATCGCACTGCCATGTGGCGGGTCCCTGAGCGGGGCGGCATTGGGAATGGACGGCAAAGTGCGGGCATGTGCATCAGGTGGAGGTGGGGTCTGGGTGCAGTGGGTCATGACATATGGAGCAGTCGGCGGGGGAGGGGTGGGGAGGCATACCGATGTGGGGGTGGAGGAGATAAGACGGAAGCCGTCGTCGAGTTGGAGTTGTATGTCCCATTCCGTGAGGTGTTCCGGGGCCCATTCTACCATGTACTATGTTTGGTCGTATTCAGTGTCCTTGTGTTTGGAAATGATGCGCGTAACGTCGCAGGGGGGGTAGTGGTGGTCTGAGGGGGTGAGGTATTCGGTGTCTATGTGTGTGGTTGGTGCCGTGGGGGGGGAGGTGTTGGTGTGGGAGTTGTAGATGCCGGATGAGAGGGTGGGGGGGGGGAGCGGGGGAGGAGTGGGGAAAGGAGGGGGAGCCATGAGGGGTGGATAGTGTTGGGGGGGATGCTTGTTTGGGGGTGATGTGTGCAACGGGCAGACGGTTGTGAATAGTATCGAGGGGTTCGGTGAGGATTGCGGCGAGAACACACACCATACCGACATTCAAAATACATCGCCTCCCCATACACCCACCACCTATACATCCTTCCCAACGACGCAAACACCTTCATAACCCCCGACCAACACACATGCATCACCACCCCCACCCCATTCGACACACGCTGGATGGTCGACATCTACCTCGTCGCCAACCTCCTCGCACTCTCCACCTTACCCTCACACACAGCCATGACCGCCCTTTACAACACACTCGAGTCAATATACAACACACACCTCCCCAACCCCACCATCACCATCCCACCTCCACACCTCTTCGACATCTACTCCCCCCACTCCGCAGGCATCTACCATCTCCCCCCCAATCCCTCCCAGCCCCTTACTTATCCCCTCCCGGAACGCACGACACTAACATACTCCCCCACCATAGGAAATCTTGCTTGGAAATGGCAGGACTTCGTATACACAAACGGCTCCAAGAAGGGAGGCACCTCCCCCCTAGGAGCAGCCGCCAGCCACCCCGCCTCGGACACCCGCATCAAAATTCTGGTGACCTCTACCCCTCCCTCTCACGCCATCAATCGCGCCGAATTAATACGTATAGTCATAGGCCTCCAACTAGGCCACACCCACCTCCTTACATACAGTGCGTGCTCCCTCCGCCTCATGAAAGGCTACTTGAACTGCCCATCCGCTTACAGACACAACATCCACCGCGAAGCGCTCCTTTCCATCACACACACCCTCAAAACCCGCTGCAACGCAGGGTCGCATGCATCCGCACACACAACTCGGCAAAATGAAAGGACACAACCACTCACTAGGAAATGACCTCGCAGACACACTGGCTAACCAAGCTACAGACGGACACCCACCCGACACAACATACACCATAGGCTTAGACGTGTCGCTAGGCCACTGGACCTGGCCATACACCCTCATTCCACAAACCCTAGGGGAACCCATACCCTACAGATACACAACTGACGTTCGCACCCACAGCACCACACACACACACACACACACACACACACACACACACACACACACACACACACACACACACACACACCCTCTCACAAATATCCAAACACGGTGCCCTCCTCGCCCGCGCCGCGGAGGACGGCGCGGACTTCACTTTCCACAAAAAACACTCAACACTCACCAACATCCAATTCACCCACAAGCAAGAATTCATGTGGGGAGTCCACAACACCCGCCTCCTCACACACACAACCCCACCCTGCGCTGCCCCATGTGTGGCCAATTCACTGGCAACGGCCACATGGCCGGTAACTGCCCCACCATGTCTGGACTAAGACAGGACCGCCACAACAGCGCGCTACAACTCCTTCTCTCCCTCATGGAACGACACAACGGAGGACAATGGGGGATCATCACTGCAGACTTCGGTAACAAACCCATCAAGTCATTCACTCCCCCCCACACCCACCCACACCCCTCTTGACTGTCACCCCCCTCCCCCCACCCACATGCCCACCCGTCTTGTTGATGCTCACGAAGGTCTCTCGCCCGACTCCCTAACCTCGTGCCCCGCCATCCTCCCCCCTGAGATTCACCCCCCCGAGCTACGACCCCCGGCGCACAAACCCGACTTTACCCGCCTCCTCGAACCTCGATTCGTCGGTCACTCAAACGGTCGCCGCCGTTGCGCATCCATAAAAAAGATTTAATTGAAATTGAAATTGTTTACAACATGTACCGTATGCGCCGGTTTTACACCAAAAGCCGTATGCGCCGGCTGTTGTCTCTGGGCCCTCCCAACTATGCCATACATGAAACTTACAAGTCATGGCTAGACCGTTAACCACCTAAATCCAACCTCTCCAGAGATGTTCGGGGGTTTTACTCCCCCCCGGGGAGTTGTGCAAGACGAGTCGAGGGCGGCGTGCATTTAAGGGCGTGCGAAGGGGCAATGTGCAGAGGCGCGGCGGGAGGTCGTGCGGGATTTGATGCGGTATATGAGTAGGAGATGATGCAGCCATTGGACAGTATGCGGGTGGAGTCGAGCAAGGATGCGAGACGTGTCGAGGCGTGCTTTGGAGATGAGTTTGTCAGGAGGGTCTGTGCGGGCGGTGAGTAGGGAGGTGAGACTCGTGATGGTGGAGGAGTGCGGTGCACATGTGCGGCTCATAACGATGGGAAGGATGTCTACCACTGTGCCAGGCAAGTGGCTGCGGATGGCGTTTGCAAGGGGAGTGTATTTGGCACATATGAGTTGAGCTGTTTGGGAGAGGTTATTGTCCGTGCAATACTTCCATTCCCCTATCTGAATCTTTTTTATGGATGCGCAACGGCGGCGACCGTTTGAGTGACCGACGAAGCGAGGTTCGAGGAGGCGGATAAAGTCGGGTTTGTGTGCGGGGGGTCGTAGCGCGGGGGGGAGAATCTCAGGTGGGAGGACGGCGGGGCACGAGGTTAGGGAGTCGGGCGAAAGACCTTCGTCAGCATCAACAAAGCGGGTGGGCATGTGGGTAGGGTGAGGCGGGTGGCAGTCAAGTGGAGTGTGGGCAAGAGTGGGGGAAGCAAATGATTTTATGGGTTTGTTACCGAAGTCTGCAGTGATAGTTTCCCAGCGTCCTCCGTTGTGGCGTTCCATGAGGGAGAGTAGGAAGTGCAGCGCGCTGTTGTGTCGGTCATGTCTTAGGCCAGACATGGCGGGGCAGTTACCGGCCATGTGGCCGTTGCTAGTGAATTGGCCACATAGGGGGCAGCGCAGGTTGGGGTTGTGGGTAAGGAGGCGGGTGGTGTGGACTCCCCACAAGAATTCTTGTTTGTGTGTGAATTGTATGTTGGTGAGGGTTGATTGTTTTTTGTGGAAAGAGAAGTCGGCGCCGTCCTCCGCGGCGCGGGCGAGGAGGGCTCCCTGTTTGGTTATCTGCGAGAGGGGTGTGTATGTGCGTGTTTGGTGTTGTAGGTGTGTGCATTAGCTTTGAGGTTGGTGTATCTGTAGGGTATGGGTTCCCCTAGGGTTTGTGGAATGAGGGTGTATGGCCATGTCCAGTGGCCTATCGTGACCTCTGAACCTGTGGTTTATGTGGTGTCGGGTGGGTGTCCATCCGCGACTTGGTTAGCGAGTGCGTCTGCGAGGTCGTTACCTAGGGAGTGGTTGTGTGCTTTCATTTTGCCGAGGTGTGTGCGGATGCCTGCGTCGAAGCGGGTTTTGAGGGTGTGTGTGATGGAAAGGAGCGTGTCACGGTGAATGTTGTGTCTGTAAGCGGAAGGGCAGTTTAGGTATCCTTGTATGAGGCGGAGGGAGCACGCACTGTCTGTAAGGAGGTGGGTGCGGCCCAGTTGGAGGCCTATGTCCATGCCAGCCAATTCAGCGCGATTTATTGTGTGTGAGGGAGGGGTAGAGGTCACCCGGATTTTGATGCGGGTGTCCGAGGCGGGGTGGGTGGCGGCTACTCCTAGGGGGGAGGAGCCTCCCTTTTCGAGCCGTTTGTGTAAACAAAGTCCTGCCAGTTCCAAGCAAGAGAACCTCTGGCGGGGGAGTATGTTAGTTGCATGCGTTCCGGGAGAGGATAAGTGATGGGGTGAGTTGGATTTGGGGGGAGGTGGTATATGCCTGCCGAGTGAGGTGAGTAGGTGTCGAAGAGGTGAAGAGGAGAGATTTTGATGGTGGGGTTGGGGAGGTGAGTGTCGTAGATAGATTCGAGAGTGTTGTGGAGTGCGGTCATGGCTGCTTGTGAGGGTAGGGTGGAGAGTGCTAGGGGGTTTGCGACGAGGTATATGTCGATCATCCAACGTGTGCCGAATAGGGTAGGAGTGGGTATGCCTGTGTGTTGGTCGGGGGGTAGGAAGGTGTTCGCGTCGTTGGGAAGGGTGTAAAGGTGGTGTGTGTATGGGGAGTTGATGTATTTTGAGTGGCGGTCTGGTGTGTGTTCCCATCGGGGGAGTATGAGGATGGTTGCGATGGGTGTGTGTGAGGCTGTGAGGTGTGCGCTGGTGATAGCGTGTTCCATGGCGCGGCGCATGCATTCATGGTCGTATTCGGGGTTGGCGATGTTGGTACCTTGCCATGTGTGTGGGGCATTGCTGCCGCTTGATGAGAAGACTATGTCTTCGGGGTATAGGGAGTGGTAAGTGTGAGAGTGTAGGGATTTGTTGAGGGGGTCGGAGTAGAGTTTTGTCTGTATGTGGAATGTGTGGCGGAGAGCTGTGAGGAGGTCTTCTCTAGTGGCCCATCTATTACGGGTGGTGGTGGCAGGTGTGGGTGAGTGGATTTCCAATCGGGAGCCTAGGCGAGTGAGGAGGTGGTAGACCTCCTCTTCGAACGTGTGCTGCGAGAGGTCGGGGCGGAAGAGTTGAAATAGGTGGCGGACGCGGGGGCCGTTAAGGGTGGTGACCGCGCGGCCGTCGGGAGTGCATAGTACAGTGGTGTCATGTAGTGATGGGTGTGCGTGGATGGCAAATTTACCGGTAGGGAGCATGTCGAGGTCGGGGTGGATGGGGTCGTGGTTGAATGTTATTAGAGGGTGCGTCCATGGAGGGGGTCCGGGTTTTGACAGGATGGGTGTCGTGGAGGGGACAAAGCCGGAGTTAAATGCGGTGAGGGCGGTAAGGCCGGAGGGGGTCTCAGTGATGGTGTCGTGTTGTTGTAGGCATGGTGCCCACTGGACCTCGTGGAGGCGGATGAGGTCGTGTTGTTGGCCGCGAGCACACCAATCGCACTGCCATGTGGCGGGTCCCTGAGCGGGGCGGCATTGGGAATGGACGGCAAAGTGCGGGCATGTGCAGCAGGTGGAGGTGGGTTCTGTGTGCAATGGGTCGTGACATATGGAGCAGTCGGCGGGGGAGGGGTGGGGAGGCATACCGATGTGGGGGTGGAGGAGATGAGGCGGAAGCCGTCATCGAGTTGGAGTTGTATGTCCCATTCCGTGAGGTGTTCCGGGGCCCATTCAACCATGTACTATGTTTGGCCGTATTCTATGTCTTTGTGTTTGGAAATGATGCGCGTAACATCGCAGGGGGGGTAGTGGTGGTCTGAGGGGGTGAGGTATTCGGTGTCTATGTGTGTGGTTGGTGCCGTGGGAGGGGAGGTGTTGGTGTGGGAGTTGTGGATGCCGGATGAGAGGGTGGGGGGGGAGCGGGGGAGGTGTGGGGAGAGGAGGGGAATCCAGGAGGGGTGGACAGTGGCGGGGGGGGGATGCTTGTTTGGGGGTGAGGCGTGTGACGGGCAGGCGGTTGTGGATAGTATTGGAGGGTTCGGTGAGGATTGTGGCGAGAAGGCGAATGGGGACTGAAAGTGGGTTAGTGGACCCCGTGAGTGTGGAGATGGATTTGCAAGATTTGAGGATGAATGAGGAAGAGGTGGCTCGGAGGAGGACTTGTGGTCACGTGGTGATATTATTTTTCCAGAGGGGAGTGAGACGGGGGATGAGGGAAGCGTGTGTTTTGCGGGGGGAGAATTCGCAGTATGCCTGTTTGTATGTGTGGGGGTCTATGATGTGTGTGGCTCTGTCTATGAGTGAGGCGAGGAGGGTGTTGTGTTGCCGGGTGAAGTGCGTGCGGATTGTGGAAGCAATAGGGTTGGTGAGGGAGAGTGGAAAAATGTTGTGAAACATGGAGCCAGCGTCGCGTTGGGCACGTACTAGGCATATGAGTGTGGGTGGGGAGAGTCCGCCTGACATGATGGATTCTGTGGGCAAGTGGGAGTATGTGGTGGATATGGTGCGTATGTGTGCTCGGGCCATGTGGCCTCTATAACTTGGGGAGTTCATGATTTTGTGTAGGTGGCATACTGTGAGTTGTGCGGCGTGGGCTTTGAGGGAGGGGAGACCGTAACCGAGGTCGGAAGTGGGCCGGTGGAGGGCGGTGCGAAGGAGGTTACATACCGAGGAGACGGCGGAACGGAGTGCTCGGCAGATTTGACCTTCTAGGGTGTCCAATTGGGAGTCGGTGAAGAGGCCGAGCTGGAGGGTGAAGTGTTTGCCGATAAGTAGTCCGCGGATGACTCGCATTCTGCGGGATTGTGTTAGTAGGGAGGTGGAAAGGGCGGTGACAAGGGATGCGGTAGTGCGTTTCAGTTCGTGCCAGTGTTTGGTGAAGGTGAGGGAGGTGTTGAGTTCAACCCCTAGGACGCGGTATGTGTCCGAGGGGTCTATGGAGGGGATGGGGGCCGGGATGGAGTTTATGTTGATGGATTGTGATTGGAGGCGGGATGCGAGGAGTGTGATGTTGGCAAGGGAGAGGGCGTTGCAAGTACGCCAAAGGGCTCCGGTAATAAGGCTAGGGATCACCCGGATTTTCTCGATGTTGATGGTAGTGATGGTACGGCTTCTCGATGTTGATGACAGTGATAGTTCAAATTTTCGATGTTGATGACAATGATAATACAATTTTCGATAATTGTCATCGTGATATTTATTGCAATCGATGACCGATGAGGACTCGCACAGACATGCAATGTATTTATGGCCGCGATATGAAAAGGGAAATGTATCGCCGGTCGATATTTTGGTTACATGAATTATTGCTATCAGCGATTAGTATCGACATCGACATTGCCGTCGACCCAAGCTATCATCATCGACATCAGCATGCTCGATGTCGCCATTTTTTGCATTGCCATCAATGTAATCGAGTTTACACGAATATTTTCCGGCATCACAAAGTACTACAAATCTTACAGAGTTTAGTAGTACGTGTCCCATACAATCTATCCCATACAACTTAGCAAACCCTCAATTCCCACACCCCACTCTTCCCAATGCGAACGTGCTCAAGCATTTCGCATTGGGGTATCGGTAGAGCGCCATGCCCTCGCTGGCATGACGCAAGAAGGCAAATAGTGGGGTGCGGTCCTATCATCGGGACCAACGTGAAAGATGTGAAACATGTTAGAATGATGCTGAAATGAGGGAAATTGTTACAAGACTGCTCGAGCAGTTCCCACCCATTGGATTCGGGTGACAATAAATTTCTATCCCTTTATGTTAAGACACCAACCTTGTATCTAACTAACTCCTATGTGCACTTCTTGTCGTCTTTGCGCTTCCGATCACATCTCGAGATAGTGTCGTGGTACCTGACACGCAGCAAAATACATTTATGTCGAAATCAGTACAACACAATATGCAACAAAGAACAAATAACAGTCATCACGACACACAACATTTCATCAATTAGGTGAATTCACTTTACCTTATGTATTTTTATAAACGATCAATGTGTGTTGCAGTGTTTCATCCATCATGGACTTCTTCAAGTCATTGTGCATACGACCAGCAGCGGAAAACAACCTTTCTGGTCCTGCAGATGAAGCAGGTAAAGCCAGAAACTGGCGAGCCATAAGAGATAAATGGGGAAGCTGGCCTTCATGTGCTGCCCACCAGGTTAAGATGCAAGTCTCCGCTCCAGACGGTGTTATTGACCTGGCTTGAGGCAGAGACAAGTACCTATCCACCTCAGAGAGCGAAGGGACATTGTGATCTTGCTCAGCGCTTTGGAAGAACATGTATGGGCGCATAGAACCCTCTTCACCACTGTCCTCGATGCGCAACTTCTTACACGCTGGCTCCTCATCCAGACTCAGCCATGAATTTGCTGTGACGTCCGACGCATTCTCACTCTCGGCAACAGGCTCACGCCCTACAGCCTCAGCACGTGCTTTTGCCGCAGGGGACCAATCCGACTGATAGGCACCCCTTAGCCACGTCTGCCCCTGGATGCGCATCTGATCTGTTGCCCCGAGAAAAGAGAAGTTCTTATACCTGAACAAGCAGAGACATAAAATTAGAACTAGGTTTTGGAACGATTATAATAGGCACAACGCAATTGTTCGTGGTACATGCCATATGTATTTTGGGTTGAAGGTATTCACCTCGGGTCCAACAATGTGCTTATGACAAGATCCTCAGTATGTCCAACACGCTCTTCGTCCACAAAACGCCGCTTCAACTCCTTCCGGAGCTGTAGTTGCACTTCCTTGGCAATCGGTCCCAAGTCTTCCCCCTGCAAGCGAATCAATAGGCAAGAGATAATCCTATAAACAACTATGTCATCTAACTAAAATGACATTGGTGACATGCCTACGGACCTTTCGAATTGTCTCTACTCCTGCCTCACGGTCGACGATCTTCAGAGGCCGCTCGGGGTCGAGGAAGGCG
Source organism: Tetraselmis chui (assembly GCA_026401115.1). NCBI lineage: Eukaryota > Viridiplantae > Chlorophyta > Chlorodendrophyceae > Chlorodendrales > Chlorodendraceae > Tetraselmis > Tetraselmis chui. Next base: position 128,800 of record JAPMLY010000784.1, read on the forward strand.
AGCATCTTGAAAATCATGGGGATGACGGACGAAATTGACGGCCTAGATGTCTGCTCCATCAACGAGATGAACATGGAGAACGGCTGCATCACAGCAGACTACATGACATGGACTTTGTTAGAATGAGGTAGCTGTTTGGGATGTATACGAGAACAGAATATACATTACTGTGTGCACCTATTACGACGCTTACCAGCTCTTCAGCATCTGCCCAATCATCGTCATCAAGCATGTGGTCACCGTACTTTGACCCATCAGGGTTCTCACATGTGTCCTCCACCGGGTTGGTATCGTATGCCTTCAGTATTACCTTGTACTTCACGACCCAGTCTAACATGTAGATGACTCCAGCCCATCTTGTCTCAGCACCGGCTGGAGGCTTGGTGACATTGGCTCCACTCATCAATGAAGACCCCAAGTCTAAGAGGTGGTTCCAACCCTATCAACGCACAGTCATACATCAATTACAAATGCACAATACACATAGCATTTGCAGTAGTGTAAAGCCTTTACCTTGATTGATCGATGGAAGTGTGCGACGATGCCCTTGATGGAGTTCACAAGAGCCATCGCTTCACTCACTCGTGAGACAGCTGTCTTCAGAGTAGTTTGTGCCCTGTGGCACACACATCCGGCTCCTTCAAAAATCTTCCAAGCCTTGAGCATATTACTCCCCTCGTCTGGCGTGCAGCCATGAACGTGATTGCTGACAAGCTCAGGTGCAGATGCAACCCCACACTCCATTTGGATCACAGTAATCGAAAGTTCAGCGTACACTCCACGCATAGCACAGACCCTAAAATCAATGGAAGTATTCAATATGAGTAGCGAACTCACCAACCCCGACATCGTTTCACGTTGGATAGTATCGCCGTTGTGAGGCATCTTTGAGAAGGGGCAGGCATGTAGAAGCACTTCCTTCCACGTCCATGTTCTCGTTATCATATACCCCGTGATAGCCAGAATGGCAATACCATTCTCAGACCAAATGTCGCCGGAGATTGAAAGATCAAGGCAATCTTCGTGGACATGTTGGTGAATGTCGGCCGCCACTTGCTTCATTGCAGCGCTAGACAAGAAGAGGAGGCTATCCATCACCCCTTTGTGGCATGGAGGTTTGTACCTGCGGGCAAGATACAATAAGAAACGAAATGCGGTAAATGTAAATTCACAACAATGTTAACATAACACACTTACTTGCCGCCCGTAAGTTGCATAATCCACTCGCGAAAATTCTTGTCCTCTCCATAGCTGAGCGGACGGGCACCCTTGCACAGCAAACGGGCAAATCCACGATCCATGGCCTTCTTGCGATCTCCATCCATTGGCTTAATAGAATACTGTCCGTCCGACGCAGAGGAAGGTAATCCGAGGCCTGACAGCCCGATGGGAACCTTTTGACCCACAATACACATAATTATAAATCAATGTCGCTCAAAATATATTAGCTGCAAAATGCTGCGGCTGCTACATACATTTGCCTCACAACTAATCATGCACCTTACCCTTGGATCGGCCTTAAGCTTCTTCACCACGGCGTCTTTGTGTTTGTACTGCAGGTGAGTGCGCATGTTGGTCGTGTTGACGGCGGACACGAAATTTCCGCACAGACGACATTCTGCCTTCATGCGGCCCTTGACGACCTTCTTGCGATGAAAGTGAGCCCAAACGTCGGAGATCACGGCCTTCGAGACGACGGCGACGATATCGACGCCCGAATCCTCGTTAGCGTCGACGACGTCAGTCCCTCCATCACTAACGTCATCTCTTGCCTCGCCGACTCCCGCGGCTTTAGCAGCTCGGGCCTGCTCGAGATCCTGTCAATGAAAAGAAGCTATTGTTCAGAATAGCTACCAAGCTACTGTTCAGAATTCGGGATGCAACCATTGCGTCGATTGGTGTCGTCTAAAGAGATGATAGCGGGCGTTAATTCTAGAACACAAGAGGAAAGACGCTATTCGACTCGCAGACATCCACGATCCTAAGGTAAGTCAGGCAACGATATTTTGCGGTCGCACTATGCTTTTACAAGCCTAAATTAAGAGGCAACGTCGAACGCTGTGTGTACTGTGGGCTGCAGCTTTTAAAAAAAGTGAAGCAACACGAGTACGTAACATTCACGGGCAGAAGTCTCTCCTAATCGGCCGATATTCACAACAAACGAGAAGGTCGAAGAATGGGAAATTTACCTTGGCTTGCTGGGCAAGGGCGTCTTTGAAGTCCTTCAACATGGACAAGGCATTAGTCCCGCGGATATGCTTCTCGGGCTCCCATGTGCAGCCGGCCTTGGAGATTCCGCTCCATTTTACCTTGTACTGCGTCACTCCGCGCTCAAGGCGCGATGCCAAGATCTTCTCGACTTCATATGAATCTTGGGACTTCCAGCCATCACCGAAATGTAAGGGAGTTCTCAGCGGTCCATCAGCGGCGCCCACAGGCTTCAGCTTCACAGTCTTGTCGGGGCCAGCATTAAAACGACTCCGCCGACTTGTTTGCTTCGGCGTGTTGTCAATCGGAGCGAGGGTTGTGTTGAAACTGACCGGTATTCCAGGAGGCGCGTTACAAACAGAAGCATGCTTTCGTAAGAAACGTGACGTCTTGTTCTGAAGCGTCGCGGCACTGTCTATACTTAATTGACGATAACGAGCTGTGGATTGTTCCTCCATTATCAAGAACTAGTATTGTATAGTACTAGTCACAAGTGGGTTGGCAATGTGGGTGACTTGGCTCCACGTAGAATCTAATTTCGTCACTGAATCCTAGAAGATATGCTTTATGACAGCCCCGCGTCTCCATGCGTTATCGTTGCTGTAAGATAATCATCGAGCATGTTGGCATCGCAATGTTTGCGAAAATATACGTACAATGTACTACTGAATTTTCGATATCTCATCAAATCATCAACGACTGATTGGAAAGAACTTGCAATGTACGAATAAAACGCAAACGGCGATAACGCACCTTGGATCATCACTTTTTAACAATCAAAGATTGCATGATGCCATGTTGGCGGCATGAGCAAGCACGAACCTTATCCCCATGTCTTTGATTACAGCTGTCACCAAACATGAATTTTCACGAATGGACGCATTGTTGGTGACAAATGAATTTCCTCCGTCCCATACTTTGTCGGTTCCGTACTTTTAAGAATCAAAGATTGCAAATTGCCTTGTTGGCGGCTTGACCAAGCGCAAACCCTCATCATGCCGACGATAGTTTTTGGCGTCGATTCTAACTTGTTGTACGAATAGACGCACGGAGTCGTTTCGGAGTCGTACACTTAGCTGTCAATAAGAAGAACGTGGTCTGAGTAGTAGAGAAGTGGCGCGAAGTGTAACACAGTAATGTGCATGTTCACCAATCATATTTCATTGAACAAATTAGAGTGTTGGATGATTGGAAAATTATATTAATTATATGACGTATGGAAAGAAAAGTCATATGTAAATGAACCAAATTTGGCATTAACAGTAAATTGAACTGTGAAAGGATTATTAAAATTTCAGCAAGTAAGGATTATCATCCGGCGCAAGCTAATAAAACAATTACAAACCTTGCAAATGACGATGACGCGATCAGATATGCTAAATGAATAATGTTTTTTCTCGTTTGAATACATATGTACGGGTATGGATTGTTATTGAATAATTGGAAACCACCATATGTATGCAAATCTTGGTACGTACACATTACATACATGGAACGAGACAAGTTTCAGGTGTAAACAGAACATGTATGGGTACCCGCAGAACATGTATAGGTACCCGCAACATTTTTTGACATTGAAAACGACAATATCTCATGTGGTTTACATACGCGAAACTACTGAATTTGACATTTCCTTATAAATATATCGGGAATTATCGATATAAATGGCATTTGTCGACAACACCTATCATGCAGCCATCAATGGTAAGGCCTTACCCATCACCACACCATCGATAGCACAATTACCGCCATCATCATTCCATCGACTGCAAGAGAGTGGATTATTGTCATCCCCGATACTCAAAAACAGAAATATTGCCATCCCCGATATTCGTTAATAGTCATCGCGTTGCCATCAATGGCACAAGTGTCCATATCGATGGCACCATCTGATGGCAATATTTGCTTGATGGCAATAACATCGAAAAATCATCGATGGCTGATCCCTAGCCTTATCCGGTAATGCAGCATTTTCGACTGTTGACGGTCATACTTGTGTAGGCGCTGAAGAGGGGGAGTTTCCTTAGTTGGATGGCCATGTTGGGGGTCGAGCCCGTGGCGAGGCTGAGGTCGTCGGCGAATCCGTGACCGGGGTACGTGGCTGTGGCTTCTGTGGGGTCGACGTTAGTGGCGGGGGGGCCTGGGCGATAGTCCCGGCTGCCCACGGTGAGCCAGCGGAGAAAGGGTTCAAGGAAGAGGGTAAATAGGAAGGGGGAGAGGGTATCGCCCTGCAGGGTACCCCGATTTATGTCGATGGAGGGGGTCGGACCATATGGGGTAATGTATTCTGTGGATGATACCCCGTATAGGTGTTCGCATGCATCTACAAATGTGGAGGGCATACCGAGTTGTCTCATGTGTTTGAACATGAGGCGGTGGTCTGCTGCGTTGAAGGCGCCCTTGAAGTCCGCGTACATGACGTATATGTCTTTTTTGTGGAGTTTCGCGTCCTCCATTGCCATGATGATGGAGGAGAGGGCGTTGTGGATGTTGCGGTGTTGGCGAAAGCCGTCTTGTTGGTCGCTGAGAATGCCGTGGGTTTCGGCGTATTTCGAGCCTACGTCTTTGATAAGTGCGGTCCATAGCTTAAGAAGGTTATTCATGAGGGCGATGGGGCGGTAGTTGTCAAGGAGGGTGGGGTCACCTTTCTTATGTAGCAGGCATGTTGTGCTGTGGCACCATTCATGGGGGGTGTAGGATTTGTGGGCGAGGAGGGATAGGAGAGAGAAGAGGGCAGAGCGGGTCTCCGGGGGTAGGAACTTGAGAATGTCGTTGGGGATACCGTCGGGGCCGGGGGCTTTGCCTGTTCCTAGCGAGTTGAGGGTTTTATCGAATGTATCGCGGGTAATCATGTCGGCAAGGGTGAGAGAGGGGTTTCCGCGGGGTTCGATGGTAAAGTTGTCGGGGTTGTCTGGGTGTTCCCAAGGGGGTACGGGCAGTTCGGGTGGGGTGGCGCGATTGAGTTCGGTGGTGAAGTGAGAGTGTACCGCTTCTAGGACGGCGGAGGGGGAGGTTGCGGTGGTTTTATCGGATTTGGTAATGCGGTGGAGAGTCGAGGTTGCGTTGGTCTCGGGGAGGAGGCCGCTGTTAATTTTCAAGCGGCGGTGGGAGGATTTAGGGCAGGCGTCGTAGGCAAATTGTTGTTGGATGTCGGTAGGGGAGAGATAGTCGGTTGTATTCATGAGGGTTTGGGCGAGGGGAAGGGGGCCATTGTTGGTGCTACATCTGCGAAGTTTTCGTATGAGTTTGCGTGTTTTTTTATTTAGCCAAGTGGGGTAAGGGACGAGGAAGTTGGGCGAGGTTTCTTCGGGGGTAGGAGGGGCCATATGGTGGCCGCGTGGTCCATATGTTGGGAGAGCAGTGGGGTGAATTTCGAGGCGAGGGTGTCGAGGGTGTCGGGAGAGGCCGTGGAGGGGGATGTATTGATAATTTCTGCGTGGAGGGAGGCCGTTTGGTTGATAAGGGAGGGTGTGCTATTTTGATATGTTTGTATGTGGTGCGGTTTTAGTGGAAGTATGAAGGTGAGTTTGTGGGTGGTGTGGTGTGTGTGAGGTAGGTTTTGGGCCGAGGGGGGGCGAGCGATTAAAGAGGAGGGGGCAGGAATTACTAGGTGGACCGCCGAGTGGTCGGTAAAGTGTGAGGGTGAGGTAAAATCGAACATGCAAGTGGGTTGAGGCCGAGGGGGGAGGGAGGAGGGGTGAGCCAGTGGTCAAGGCATCCTCCGCTACGGGGGAAGGTAGGGATGGGGTGGTGGAGTGGGCGGAGGTGGGATACGAGTAAGGAGGTGAGTGCGGGGTTGCCAGTACCTTGTGTGGTGGTCGTTTGAAAGTCACCTCCCCAGAGGACGCGGTGGGTCGAGTAGTCGTCCGCTAGGCGAAGGCCCCATGCTGCGACTTCAGCGTATATTTGGGTCAGCTGGGTGCTGTGGAGCTGTGGCATGTATGCTCCGAGGAGGAGGTAAGCGGCGTTCTTAAGTACCGGAAAAGCGTGCGCGCTAATTTTGTCCGGAATGGAACTACTAGCGACGTTTTCGACGCTGCACCAAACCACCGTACGGACCCACTAACCCTACAACCACTCCAGCCCCGATTGTGTAGCGCGGACTTGGGCCTCCAAAACCAACACACCTCCAACTCTGTTATATACGCACTTGTTGCCACTGGTGGGCGGTCAATTAGTGCTCAGGCGGCTACACGCTGGCTGCTCGTGCTGCGCGGGTGCGGTAACCATGCTACCGTCTCACAATCATCTCGCTAACCACCCCCGCCGCCCCAACATAAATCGGAGAGCACTCACTTGCCCTTTTGACTGACCGACAAACCACAATAGTAGGAAAAAATGTATGCTAGGTCTCTACCAAAGCAGATTTTTGTCTATCCTTTCCAACCGTTCTTTCTTTGCGCTGAGTTTGACAGGTGCAGATTGCGGAAAAACGCCGAGGCGGCTGTGCGTGGTGGGAAAATGGCGCGCCCTCACTAAGCCTACGGCCACTCCAACCGCAATTGTGTAGCGCGGACTTGCGCCTTGTCCTCCAAAACCAACACACCTCCAACTCTGTTATATACGCACTTGTTGCCGGTGGTGGGTGGTCAATTGGTGCTCAGGCGGCTACACGCTGGTTGCTCTTGCGGCGCGGGTGCGGTAAGTATGCTACCGTCTCACCACCATCTCGCTAACCACCCCCGCCCGCTCCAACATAAATGGGAGAGCACTCACCTGCCCTTTTGACTGACCGACAAGCCATAATAGTAGGAAAAAGTGTATCTTATGTCACTACCAATGCAGATTTTTGTCTATCCTTACCAATCATTCTTTCTTTGCGTTCGGTTTGACAGGTGCAGATTGCGAAAAAGTGCCGACGCGGCTGTGCGTGGTGGGAAAATGGCACGTCGCGTAAACTGCGTACAATGTGTTATAGCCACCGCCTCGAACCAGCCTACCGCCGGAGATTATTGTCGCCAATGTGGCAGGTCAACGGACATAAAAGGAGTGGCTACTGTGGACAGAAACTCTTTACGAGCGTTGCAACTCGCAATTTCCACAAGGTGGACGCACAGCCGCGACAACAACCTTCAGGAACGTCCCCATTGACATTGTGGCGGCCTTTTGGGACGCCGAGCCAGGCCTATGGAGGAGAATGGACGTCAAATCCAGCCCAAGCAAGCGTCGAGTGAAGTATGTCACCACCCGAATGGAAGGTATTGCTTCACTTGTCTGTTTTCACGAAAAGCATGGTGATCCGCCGAGGGTTGTGAAAAGCAAGAGCCGAACTCGCGCGATGCGGGCGCGTGCGCGGGTGGAGCAGCATAAGAGGCGGGCAAGCTTGAGTTGGGTTCGGTTGACAGACAACGGTGACATCGTCACTCTTCTCCCTCCGTTTATCGTGGAGGTGACTGAGACTCCTTGGAAGAGAGGAAGCAAGCTGCGTAGCATACTCGGCATGCTGCGCTTCCACACGGCCATGGTGTCGGCCACGGTTGGGAGTGAAGTGCAACTCCCTGAAGGCTACCCCTTCACATTGGATTCCAGGTCGGCATGGCCCATATTGCCTCACTATACCGACCCTAACGCGTATTTTATGAGCGAGCTACATGACTTGTGTGGGAGCAGCTTCCAACACCTGTTGGGGGCTCCGGGGGAGTCGGACGGGCTGCGATCGATACAGTGCTGGGACTGCACCGCACCAAACCCACCACCCCCTTACATGGACGTTGGAAGGTCACGGGCGAAGTGGGAAGGTCCTGAGGGAGGGGATGCACTTGTGCACATGAGGCGTCTTGCTCAGAAGACAGAGGAGCCGCGGGAGTAGCAGGGGCGGCGGGAGCTATGGGAGAAGGGCACAGAGAGCAGCATCAACACCTATGATTTCATGGATGACACAGATGGACGAGCCAGTAGCTACACCTCAGGGTTTACTGTCGACACTGAGGATGTGATATGCGGTCCGCATTTGATGCCATCATATAGACGTTGCAAGGCGAAGCAACGCCTAATTGCTGAGAGGGAGACTGCACGGCGAGATGATGAATGTGTGAGCACACGGCAGCGACCACGGCGGGGGTTGGCATATAAAACATATAGAGATAGGTAGTGAATTAAAAAAATCGTCTATGTAAAGATGTTACACCCTTTCACTTTTTTTGATGCGCTTTGCTGCCTTCTCCTCTAGTTCCAACTTGACTGCATCTGCCTTCCGCTTGGGCATGTGTGGTTGGGCACGGTGGGCGGGTCCATGCATGTCTCGGTGATGCGCCATCAAAGTGCTGCGCTTGAAAACTTGCCCAGTCTTGCTCAGCGTGAGCTTTCCCGTGCATGTGACGCGCTGCCCTTGATGGTTACTGCCCTGACGGTAGCCTTGCTTCACCTCCCTGTTTGCATGCTCCATGCATTGCGCGCTGTAGCGATCAATGCAGCCATGCGCCTCCATCCATGTCGGGAAGTGCCAGACAATGAAGTGCATGTACGGAGTCACATCCGCTGCTGCAACAACATCCAAAAAAGCTGAAAAAATCCCTCCGCGGCTGCGCGTAGTGCTTGTGCTGTTGTTTGTCTGTCTGTTGTATCCTCTCCATGGTCTTCACTCCATGCCGCACTCATGCAGTCATACGCTTCCCATACCTTGTAGGCTTTTGTAGCACCAGGGTCGGAGGGTGACAATACGGCGTCTAGCACAACACCACGGCCCTCCACCACCTTGCTCACCTCAGGACCGTTAAGGGCTGGAACGTCCGCTTTGGTGGGGTTCTTGCCTTTGCCAGTCTGCACCTTGATCTCTCTCCCCGGCAATCCGATGACATCCAATGCTTTCACAGCCGTTGGAGCTGTTGCCACATTGTTGCACCTCTTGTAGACGGTGTGCAACAGCACGTGTGGGAAAATATGGATTCCGGCGTGCAAAGTGTCCCCAATCATGTCCACCGGATCTATCATCATCATTGCGGGGGGGCACAAGTGCCGTTGTTAGAAGTGGCTGAACTGATAGTCTTGTCGCCCTTGCTAATTGTCGGACGGGGGCAAGTCTCCATGCGACTTGACGCGGAGGCCACACCCAGTGCACAAGTACGGCTCAATCAACCCATATTCCTCTCCAAATGCGTGGGCCAACATAGCTGCAAAGACATTTGTCTTCTCCATGGGCGGTGTCATGCCCTTGCGCTGGTAGTCGGCTGGGGTAAGATACTTGTTCTGACGGGCCATGTCGCAAATGAAGCAACTGAAGGTAGATGCTGCCCCAGCATGCCCAAAGGCCCCACCTTGGAACGTCATGTCACCACCCAAGACAAGTTTGAAGGCGTAGATCGTGCCATGCAGCTCCATGCCCGGGCCATCACATAATTCTCTCAGCTCTTGCTTGATCGCTTGAAGTTGTGTAACGAACTTGTCATACTTATCATGCCCCTCGTACAACATGATCTTCACGCCATTATGGATGCTGTTGAAGGCCCAACCTTCCAGCACGAATCCATTTGCATCAACCCTGTTCTGCACGGGCTTAAGGATGGCAAGCACATCTCCTTGATGACCCATCTTGAAGGCCACACTGCCGTCAGCTGGTTTTCGAGAACAACATCACGAAATTTTCAGTGAATGAAACAAAACAGCCCCTTGTTATTGTGCACAGAAACTCAAACGCCGGACTCAAATTTGTAGTATTTTCAGTAGCCCGGCAACTCACCGCAAAACTGGATGATCATAACCTTGCTTGGCGGTAGTTGCTCAGGAGGGAACTGCACCAGCCTGCTTCGAAGTGCCTAAATCACGTCGACAGTGGCCCTCTTGCCGTCGTTTGACAACTGCAACCCCGACAGCTTTGCGACTCGAGACTCCCACTGCCAAACGTCATTTTTGCTTGGCAGCAACGGAACTCGCGTGCCGTGCGGCAGCAGGACTACCTCGTGCTCACCGGTCTCTTCATTCCACCTCTTCCCTAATGCGTGTATCAGATCATGGTAGCGCCGCCAAGTGATCTTGCACGTTACCTTGACGAAGGAGGCCCGCGCAACTGTCCAATGCTCTCGTAGTGCGTCCACCACACGCTGCTCGACAGCGGTATATAGTCCACGCTCAATGCACACCGACTCGAGTACGTCCGGAAACTCGTTAAAGAAGCAGTTTAGAAGGTGCACGACCGTTTCACCCTCGACACCACCCTCGTAACGCTTGTCTAGGTATTGCTTGAGTTTCGCTACTTCGCGGCGTTTGAAGCCGCGGTAGTCGGCACTCTTCCTAACCGGTGGTGCGATCATGCGCTTCGCCAGCGGACGGAGGCCTCCGAAGGCACGGCGCGCCATACGTGCCTTTGCAGCCCTGGCTTTCGCCCTACACTTAGCCGCGCTTAGGCTACCACTCGAGTGCTGGGCCTTGAGTTTACGAACCATACGACCCAACGAGTCGCGTTGGCTACACACCTTTGCGAGCTGCGCGGCATGCGCAATACCCGACTCGACTGCCGCAGCGCGTAGCTCCTTAACGCACACTTCCTTATTTCTCGACCATTCTCTCTCCAACTCGAGTTCATGCTCCAAAGAGTCAGCTCGTTTCTATACCTCCTTTATCTCCTGTTTGAGGCGTCCCACCTCTGCTCGGAGTGTCGTTAGCTCCGCAGCCGGTCGCTGATGATGCGTACTCGGCGTTGCATCATCTTGCTCCGCTTGCTCTTGCGCTGCTGCCTCCGCCGCTTCTGCCCGTAGCTCTTGATCTTTCGTCCGCCGCTTACTCTGAAACCTCCCTCTACCCGTGCGTTTCCCGCCGCCTTTTGCGGCAGGCTGAAGCCCGTCGAGCTCGTCGGGCATTGCGCCGGCCGATTTTGAAATAGTTCATGCAGGCGGCAGAATGCGCCATCACGACCTTGAACTACATCCACTCCGGAAACATGAATTCAAACGACGACCGGTCAGCTCGAGCGCGTAAAGTCCACCACTAGAGGTCATATTGAAGTAACCTAGCAACTAGGGCCTTGGGGGGCTTGAGGAACTTACGTGGACGCGTGTAGACGGTCCGTAACACAAGGGGGGGGGGTTTACGCACGTGTGTGCAGTTGTCGCGTGTACAAAAAAAGCGCGTTTTCGGCATTTCAGGAATGTCGTGTAGAAGTGCCTGAGTGAGGGACGAGTTTTAGTCCGGCGATATGTGGGATGAGGTGGGGGGGGTGGGGTTAGGACAGTGGCAGACTGAAACGATGCTCTGCGGACCGCGAAGAGAACGCCTGCGTTGGGTAGGGGCACAGATGAGTAGTAGGGTCGAGAGCTTTTGAGGAGATACTGGGGGAGGGCAATACGCCACCGGGATTTGTGAGCGGAGTGGTTTGTTTTTGTGAGGATGAGGACGTCAGGATGGTGGGTGGTGGTGAGGTGTTCTACGTCCATGATGGACGTGTGAAGGCCTCTGGTGTTGAGGTTGATGAGGTGTATCGGTTGTGGTAGATGGTGTGGGAGGATGGGTGAGGGGAGAGGAACGGGGGGTTGGGAGGGTTTTCGGGGGGGCGAGTTTCGCGGTGGTGTGGGAGGATGGGGGAGGGGAGGGAGTGGGGGGGGTTTGGAGGGTCGACGTGGGGACGGTTTCGGGGGAGGGGGGAGTGGGAAGGGGGGGGGGGAGGGTGTGAGGAGGGGGGGGGTGATGGGGGGGTCGGAGGAGGTGTGTTGGCGTAGGAGAGGGGGGAGGTTGATGGGGATGAAGGGTGCTAAGGAGTTGGGAGCGTCCGACCGGGAGGGGGGTGGAGCAGAAGACGTGGTGCCACAGGAGTGTGTGTAGGGAGAAGACAGTGTTTCGGGGGTCGAAATAAGGGGGGTTGTAAGCGTGGTCGGCGGGTGCCGTGAGTGTAAAGTAGGTTTGGAGGAGGACGTGGGTTCCACAGGACCACGCGCGAGACGTGTCGTTCTGTCGAGGAGGGTTGAGGAAGCGAGGAGTAACGATGAGTGGGGGGGGGAGAAGAGTTCCATGAGGCGAGGAGTGAGAGTGAGCGAATAAGTGGGGACGGTGGTGGAGGGTGGTGGAGTGAGTCCACCCATGTGGCTGAGGTGTGTGTCAGGTGGAGGAGACCGAAATGGGAGTGTTGCCAAGTGAGGACTACGAGAGAGTTATGGGGTGTGCCCGGGCGAGGGGGTACGCCTGTGTTATAGAGGCTGGTCCACTAGCTGGGGTATAGTTGATGGTTGTGGAAGTTATCGACCTCGGTGTATGTGATAATAGTGTAGGTGTCGTAAGTGTTAGAGTGGAGTTTGGCTAGTGAGGTAGCAATGCAGTAGAGATTGGAGAGGTCTTGGTAGTGGCCCCACTGGAAGGAGAGCACCGCTGAGGAGTCGAGGGGGCCGATAGGGGTGGGGAGGCCGTTTGCAAGGTTAAGGTCAAACATGTAATTGTGTAGTTTAATGGTGCATGTATCGGGTTTGAAGTGTGATGGAAGGGAGGCCCTGGATGAGTTGGTTACAAGGTGAGTACGTATGTCGGGGGGAGGGTTTGGGGAGGAGGTATGGGTTCGAACCTCCGGGCCGTGTGGCCCGTATGTGGTGGAGTTAGGGACGGTGGTTGGCCCTAACGGTCGAGGAGAGGTCAAATGGGGGGATGGGAGGCCCAGAGGAGGGGAGGTGCTCCGCGTCGGGTTCCGCTGTGGTTAGGTCTTCGTCCGGTAGGTCTTCAAGGTCGAAATCCGAGGAAGCAGGGGATGAGGCAGGCAGAGGGAGGTGGGAGGGGTGGTTGGTGAGTGAGGGGCCGGGGGCTAGGAGGCGGTCGGGGGTGGGGGTTTGTTGGGGTGAAGAGGCGGGTGTGAGGTGTTTGGATGTTGTGAGGGCTTGGGGGGTCGGCGGTGGGGAGGTGAGGGGTGGGTCTTCCTGAGGGTAGGGCGTGTGTGTTTTATGACGCCGGACGGGGGGGCGGGTTTGAGGGCGGGGTCGGTTGGTGGACGGGCCGTAGGGGAAGAGTCCATGGGGTCGGCATGGGGAGGGGAGGGTGGGAGGAGGTGAAGGGGGGTGGTGTCGGGGCGGGAGTGGTGTCGGTGTGTTGGGGTGAGGGGTGAGGAGGTGGGGGGTTGAATCCTGGGGGCGGGTGGGAGGAAGCGGGGGCGGGTTGTGTGAGGGGGGTGGAGGAGGAATCCATGTGGTCAAGTGTGTCTTCGAAGATAGCGGAAAGGGAGGGGTGGGGTGGAGGGGAGGCCTGTGGAAAGGCGAGGAGATCAGTAGGCTGTGAGAGGGGGGGGTTTGGAGTTGGGGCGGGGGAGGGGGAGCGTCGTTTTTTGGAGAAGCGCTGGTTGTGGGTATGAGAGAGGGGGGGGAATGGGAGGGGGCCAGTTGAGTGTCGGGAGGGAGTCAAGGTTGAGGGGGGAATCGTCGGTGGTGTCCAACAAGGAGCCATCCGCGGGTTCTTGTTGCCATGTCTCGTAGGTGTTGGAGGCCTGCAGGTGACCAGTCCATTCGAGTAGAAGAGATGGGGGGTTGCGAAGGAGGGATTTGTTTTATGTAAGGGTGAGTTGAGGGGGGGGTGGGGTGGTAGTGAAGATAGGGTCCGTGATGCGGGACCTACCGAAGGTGGAGAAGTGGTGGGGTGTGATGTATAGGGAGCATGTGGTGTGTGTGAGGGTGCCGCGGTGAATGTAGGTGTGGGGAAGGGGTATGGTGGCGGTGCCGTTGGTGGAGATGAGGATGCAGTACATGATATTGGTGAGGGAGATTTGGATGCTAGTGGCGATGTGGGCGGAGGGGGAGGGGTGGGAGCGGAAGTATGAGCCGTCATGAAATTTTTTGAGGGAGGTGTGGTGTGTGATGTCGAAAGTGGAGGGCGAGGGTTGGTGGGAGTGAGTGTGGGTGTGTGCGTATTCAGACGCTGTTTGATGGAGGAGGGTGGATAGCCAGTGTGAGGTAGGAATGGAGCCGTTAGGCATGGGGCAGGGAAGGGGAAGTGGATGGGGGGGTTAGATGAGGACTGTGGTAAGGCATGTGTCAGCCCAAGAGGTGCGTGGAACATGGCTTGTGAGAGGGGGGGGGTGTGATGGTGATTGTGTAGTTTTGGGGGATGGGGGGTACTATGTGAATAGCATTTTGTAGTGTGGCGTGAAAATGTACATGGCCTAATTGTGAAAGTACTGGGTTATGGGAGGGGTGAAGGATATTCATCCAGAAGGAGGAGGGGTCGTTCTCGACCTGGATGGGCTCGCGTGTAGGTTGGAGGGCGTCGGCGATCCGGAGTAGAAGTTGGGCTGGTTCCGGTAGGTCCTCCATACGGGGGGTCGGAGTGGTGGCGCTGGCGCTCCAGGTGTCGGTGAGTTCCGTGGCGAGTCAATCGAGAAGGAGGGCCTGCATCAGGGGAACGACGTCTGGGCCGGAGAGATGAGTGAACATGGGGGAGCCAATCTTCACGCGGCGGCTTGATATTGCGGGAACGGTAATTGCACGGATAATCTGAAATTCCTGCTGTCTCAATGTGTACGTAAGGTGAGGGTTCGAGGCGGCGCTGGGCGGTGTGGGACCTCCCGACGGGAGTTCACGCTTGCGTGAAGCGAGGTGATAAAGGAGGCCAACCGATGTGCAGGAGGTGGGTATATCCAGGCGGACTTCTTGGTGCCCATTCGAGAGTTCGACAGGTAGGGGAGTGCGGTCGAGTTGCTGAGGCATGGCGGGGTGTGGGGTGCGGGTGACGGAGGCCGTCCAACGAGCACGATGGGCGAGTTTCCGACCGATTATATTTCTCGCGCGTGCCGGGATATCGGTTAAGGTGTGAATTTTTCGAGGAGCCAGCACCGAGCGAGAGAGCATGCGGAGATGAGCATGTGTGATGAGGATGGTGTGTCCGGGAGGAACACACCGTGGAGCCAGAAGCTGGCAAGGGCAGGGGGGCGGTGGAGTATTGGCATGTTATTAGGTAGGAGTCGATCAGGCGAGCAGATACATCAACGGCCCTTCCGAAGTCGGGAGCAGTGAGAACCAGTGGCGTTTGAAGCCTTGTGCCCGGTGTGGGTTCCATGGGCGTGCCCCGTCCGCGTTCGGCAGTTGCGAGCTGTGGAGCCGTGAGGAAGGGTGCGAGTGGGTGACCCACCAAGCGGTGTCGGGGACCGATGTGGTCGTATGGGAAGAGGGGTGTTGGGCGTTCTTTGAGGAGGAGCTGCTTGTAAGAATTCGGGAGGTTAGAAGGCAGAGACATGGTGGTCGGCAAGTGGGTTGCAATGGAAGTGTTACGGAGGTTGTGGATGTGGGTGGATTGTGGGGTTGGAGTGGTCAGCGTGTGTTGGTGGCATACGACCAGGCCCGATGGGACCTTTGTTTGTCGCGGGCGTCGGGTGTGGACGTCCGGACGCTCGGAGGGGCGCGCGGTGGTGCGCCGGCCCCGTGGGGAGGGGTAAAAAAAAAATCAAATAGGGGAGTGGAAAAACTACACGGACCACAACCTCTCCCAAACAGCCCAACTTATACGTGCCAAATACACACCCCTCGCAAATGCCATCCGCAGCCACTAGCCAGGTACCGAAGTCAACATCCGCCCCATCGTCATGAGCCGCACGGCAGGGACTGGATCCGCCATTTTTTTGTTGGGTTCGGATCCATGAGTACTTGATTTTTTAGGATCCGGAACTAGTGAGTACCTATAAAAAAGGGATCCGGATCCCGCGATTACCTGTGATTATGGGGTTCGGACCCCGCGATTACATGTGATTCTAGGGTTCGGACCCCGCGATTACCTACTGAACCTAGGGTTCGGACCCCGCGATTACCTGTGATTCTAGGGTTCGGACCCCGCGATTACCTGTGATTGTAGGGTCCGGATCCCGCGAGTACATGTGTTTCGTGATTCCGGAACCGAGTACATGAGTACTTCTAAATTTTTTGGTTCCGTTGGATTCGTTGGGTTCGCGATTCCAACAAGTACTCGAAGTACTCATGCAAATTGATACAAATTGCGCATTTTGGGGGAAGGTTGTACCGCAAATTGAATTTTTACATCTCTACTAGTTCTATGCGCTTGCTTATGCTTGGATCCCATACAATAGATACGTACAATTCACTTCCCATACTTTCTGCCCGCCGCAAACATATTTAGTACTTTACAGTCTATCCCATACAATTTAGCAAAGCTTTTGGTCCCTCCGGCAAGTGCCACAAGCAACGTATGTGAGTTTATAGCCCTCCGGCTCAAAAAAGACACTTGCCATCACAGGGAAACAGATTCCGATGCAGTACCATTTTTCACATATGATGTGACAAGTAATGCCAAATGGTATATCGCATGGCCAGTGCGAGTCCACCAAATGAACATTAAATGCACAAAATATGGATGAAAACAGGTTTAAGACAACCATTTCTTACAGTTTATATATACTTGTGACAACCATATTCCTCGCGCATACATAATTCAACAATTACATGAGACTAACAAGGCATCCTCTAGGCTACCTTCCTTGGTGTTCTTCTTGAACGCGTCATGCATTCGCCCCGCTTTGTTGAACAAACGCTCGCATGCAGTAGAAGTAGCAGGCATAGATAAGTACTGCCGCGCCATTAAAGCCAAGTCGGGGTACAGAGCTGCATGTGTTTTCCACCATGTCAACACACAAATGTCCTTGTCCGTTTCTTGGGGCAGCTCAAGGTAACGCTCTAAGTCATCCTTTTCCACGTGCTTGGCTGTAGAGGGCGTCACACGCCCAGTCAAATCCCCGGAAAGGAATGCAGTGAAAGACTTACTCTTCGACGACATCAATTGCTTGCCAAGCTCTGCAGCCTGCATGCGTGGATAAGCACCGCCTTCTGCCTCGCTCTCTTCCGGCTCTGTGCGCCACTGCTCTCCAAATTCTCTTCTTGCAGCCGCCAAAATTGTAGGCGCAAAGTCGGGACGAGTGCCATTGAAGTCCAGATTCTTAAACCTGCACAATTCACATTTTTAGTTAACATAGCAAATGCACAAGTAAATTTGCATACACACACACACACACACAGGAACACGTAGAGAGCATACAAAATAGGTACACAAACGAACAACACACACATATACACACACATTCAGAAGTAGATGCACATACAAGCCTACACACACACAAGCAGATAAACACAAACACATCCATAAGACACACACACATGCATAACACAAACACACATGCAGAAGTACATGCGCATACAAGCACGCACTCATACAAATATGCATAAGCATATACACGCAAACACACACACACACACACACAAGGACGCTCAGATACAATCACATCTATTTATCAACATTTAATATATCTATCAGGTATATAATAGAAACAAATGTGCAAAATTTAAACACATGCACACACAACCATTACAAGGTACTCACCGAATGTCCAGCAATATCGCAATCCCTATCTTGATGTAATCGTTCTCCCTTATGTTTGTGAAAAAACGCTCAATGATTCCGGCCCGCAGACTCTCCCTTGCCTCCGCCATATGAGGCTCCATGTCCTCCGCTTCGATGGTGTACAAGTCCACATCCCTCCGCTCATCTTGCAATGAAACGGGCTTGTGTAACGACAGCTGCTCTAACAAAGTGCCTAACATAGGGTAAACAAGTGATAAGGTAACATAGTCACCTTGCAGCAAATTCACAACTTGAGCCACTGGCCACAGGATCGCAGCTAGCTCTCGAATAGTCTCCCAATTCTCAGTGTTGATGGCGAAGTCCGAATACACCTTCCCATCGTCATTGGCAACGCAACCATTGGGTACCTAGTATAGAATTAATATCTCGGTAAATGAACAGTAATGCAACTTAACAATAATGCAATGAAAACACCGCAAGACAGTACTTACTTGTAACATATACTCGGTAATTGCTTCAGCGTTCTGCACAAACCACACAGCCCGAGGAAACAAGCCTAACCAACGAGTGGCTGACTTGGTACTTGGCTTACTTGTGGGAAGACCCATCCGAGTTTGAATCTCCGACAGCTTGGCAGCGCCCAAAGTGCTCCTAGAAAAGTGGGCACTCTGACCTTGCATTGCTCGGGAACAATCCTTGATGTGCGGCTCCTCCACGAACTTGTTGACACACAACTGAATGCCATGAGTAACACAGGTATGTCCATCCAATGCACCCCATCCTTTATTCATGTTTGCTCCATTGTCGCACACCTAGGTAACCGTCAAACTATCTTCATTCAGAGACATACATAACAAGCAAAAACAAAAAGCCAAAATCTAAACGAACTCTTACCTTACTGAATATTGATTCATACACAGTGTCCACAGCTTCGACGCCTTCCAAGTCGTCTGCTTCGACAAGCTCTCCCACATTCACTCCAGCAAGTCTGCGCTTTGTCGTTTGCAAAATATTCTCATCTGTGTGGGAAACCTTTCCGTAGGGCTCGCAAATAACCAAGCGCTTCATAAGTTGCCACGATCCGTCGATCCAATGCACCATTACTACCGCCAACAATGACACAGAATTCTCCCCCCAAATATCCCCAGATATGCACGGCTTCTATCCGTCTTGAAACAACCCGTTCATCATGACTTCTGTTTCAACAAGTGACTGAAACAAGCAAAATTAATTACCTTAGTTATTTTCAAAGGCAACACGCAGTCATACATTCAAAAACCAACAGTAATTACCTTTTGAGCCAAGGACGCCATGCAACGTATTACCGTCTCACGACATGGACCGCCATATGCGCCTCCCGAAATAGCAGACATCATATCCTTGAGCTCTGTGTCCGACTCCATGATCCCGAATGGCCGACATCGCTTGACCACCCAAATTGTTATCAACTCGTCAAGGTACTGTTTCCTTTTCGCAGAAATCTACGAATAGAGTCAACAACGAATGAAAGGTCAATAACATGCTATCATTAAGTCAATAACATGCTACTATACAATCACAATGGGACATGACTTACCTCTGCCTTGATCACGGTGGGGACAGAGACATCCCCAACTTGAATGTTTTCACTAGTAGCCAAATCATGTCTGTACTCACCTTTATGCCGACATCTGAGGTGCTTGATAAGATTTGAGGTCCCTCCGCTGTACTTGAGCTTGAGTTCCTTTGGACACAACTTACATATGTCATACTTGACACCATTGGGGAACTTCTTTGGCTTCTGGAAATGATTCCAGCATTGAGCATTGTAGATCTTCTTCTTCGGCGGCGCCAAGTCGTCATCCACGATGGCCTCTTCATCGCCTTCGTTATCTTCTTCGATGCCTTCTTCAACCTCGTTTGATGTTACAGTGGCTTTAGCTTGCAGCCGGTTCTTCCTCTTCCTGCTTATCCGATTCGCCTCTCGATTTCGTGCCTCCTGCACCCATCATAAGTTAGTAATGGAAACATGAAATTGTAGCGAAAGAACAGAAAAGAACACAAAGAACAGAAAAGCATCACAGAACAGCGATAACATAGTGTCGACAAGCCCAACTGCAACGCTACTACTATGGCTTCGATAGAGCACATAAACAGAGACGTAAATGTGCGGGCGGAGGCGGGGAGGGGGCGCCATGCGGCGCTACCGAACAGCACAGTGCAACAATATGCTTAACGACAAAGTAACCTTTTATGTGGGAAAGCAAAGAACAGAAAAGCATCACAGAACAGCGATAACATAGTGTCGACAAGCCCAACTGCAACGCTATTACTATGGCTTCGATAGAGCACATAAACAGAGACGTAAAAGTGCGGGCGGAGGCGGGGAGTGGGCGCCATGCGGCGCTACCGAACAACACAGTGCAACAATATGCTTAACGACAAAGTAACCTTTTACGTGGGAAAGCAAAGAACAGAAAAGCATCACAGAACAGCGATAACATAGTGTCGACAAGCTCAACTGCAACGCTATTACTATGGCTTCGACAAAGCACATAAACAAAGACATAAATGTGCGGGCGGAGGCGGGGAGTGGGCGCCATGCGGCGCTACCGACCCGCACAGTGCAACAATATGCTTAACGACAAAGTAACCTTTTACGTGGGAAAGCAAAGAACAGAAAAGCATCACAGAACAACGATAACAAAGTGTCGACAAGCTCAACTACAACGCCATAAGGCTTCGATAGTGCAAATAAACAGACATAAATGTGCGGGCGGAGGCGGGGAGGGGGCGCCATGCGGCGCTACCGAACATCACAACGCAGCTAACTCGGGGGTGAGGGCAGAGCAGAGGGGGGGGGGGGGGGAACTCTTGCTTACCTCTTCAACTTTCTCTTGCTCGTTGTGAAAATCTTCCAGCAGGGTAGACCAATTGGCTTGACGCCTTACGTTGAGCTCGGTTTCTGAAGTGGCGGCTTCCTCCGGCAGTCCTTCCCACATAACTTTATACGTCAACATTCCACACCTTTTTCCTTGGCTAACAATTTTCTTAACTACATATTGCCCTTTATTACTATACGGATCTGCACCTGTTTTTGACTGAGGTGTCCTAAACACCCTATCTGAATTCCAAACAAGCTCCTCTTCTCCACGTTGGATAGCCGTCGATGACAAGCTCTTCCCTGATCTAGACGGTCTACTACTTCCCGCTTGCCCCGCCATTGTTGCTAACTATGAAAGGATTGGATGTGGACGGGCAGATTATGGTGGATTTCAACGCGTACGCACCGTTTAACTGGCCCTTGGGTGGGCTACAATCGATTCAAGGCTGCGGAATGACAACAATCAGGGCTATTGAACCAATCCTAGACATACACCTCAGCAGATTTGCATTGCCAAATACCTCCCAAAAAACAGCGTGTCACTTCGGGCAACAACAGAATCGTGAGATACTCGGAATCGTGAGAACTTATTGGGTATCACGATTCCACATCGTTTTGCGAGGATGAGGTACTCGCGATTACCGCGGATCCATTAAAGTACGATGAATACCGGATCCAACGATTACTTACAATAACTGGTACCGGAACCAACGATTACTTACAATAACTGGTACCGGAGCCAACGATTACTTACAATAACTTGTACCGGAACCAACGATTACCTACTGAACCTAGGGTTCGGATCCCGCGATTACCTGTGATTCTAGGGTTCGGACCCCGCGATTACCTACTGACCCTAGGGTTCGGACCCCGCGATTACCTACTGAACCTAGGGTTCGGACCCCGCGATTACCTGTGATTCTAGGGTCCGGACCCCGCGATTACATATGATTCTAGGGTCCGGACCCACGAGACCAAGTCCGAACCCGAGTAGTCTCGTGGATTCGCGGCTCCTTAGGATCCGGATCCAGTCCCTGCCGCACGGGCACACCGCACTCATCCACCATCACAAGTCTCACCTCTCTTCTCACCCTCCGCACCGACTCTCTTGACAAACTCATCGCCAAAGCACGACGCGTCACGTCTCGCATCCTTGCACAACTCCACACGCACACTGTTCAATGGCTGCATCATCTCCTACTTGTATACCGCATCAAATCCCGCACGACCTCTCGCCGCGCCCCTGCGCACTGCACCTTCGCACGCCCCTAATTGCACGCCGTCATCACCTCGCATCGCACACTCCCCGGGGGGGAGTAAAACCCCCGACCACCCTTGGAGGGGTTGTATTTATGTGGTTAACGGTCTAGCCATGACTTGTGAGTTTCCTATATGGCATGGTTGGGAGGGCCCAAAGACAGCAACCGGCGCATACGGTACTTGGTGTAAACCGGCGCATACGGTACATGTTGTAAACATTTCAATTTCAAAAATAGACGACCGTGCGGTCGGTAGGGATGTCGACGAGCTCCCACGTGCCGTTGTCCATTAGGGATTTATACTCATGCTGCATCGCTATTTGCCATTCCGGTGCTTGTGCACTAGAAAGGGCAGCACGGTAGGATGTCGGCTCCACACTGTCTCGAGCCGACAAGAGGGCGACGGCACTAGCCGTTGCGCCCGCATGGAGATGTTGGGGGCATGTGAGTAACGTCGCCACGTTGGGCTTTTCGACGATGCCCTCTAGCCTTCCTATGTTTTGGGCCACAACACGCGGTGACATAGACAAGAGGGTAGGCTGATAGGTATGCGACCAAGTTGCCGTAGCGAATTGGGTGAGACTGGAGACGGGGCGTGCAGATTGTATCATGCAGCGCGGTAGCATCTTCGGCATCATTTGTGTCGAGATCAACTGGGTGTGATTGGGGGGCGCGGCCGTGGTCCCCGTCCTTATCGGAGGCGTAAGTGATCAAGGAATCAATAGTCATGGAGATACCGACGCCTGGAACGTCCTTAGGGAAAACAATATGGACCGAGGTGGTGATGCGGCGCGTGACATGGTTGTATACACGGTACCGAGGAGCGTCACGTGGATACCCGACCATGACGCCGCAAAATGCCTTTTCGCCCAGTTAACGACATAACTTGTAAGGCACTTTGGCGAGAACAATGCACCCGAAGACGCGGAACTTTAATGCTTCGGGCGAGTTGGACGTAAGGAGGGTTATCGGAACGCCATCGGAGAGGCCAACGGTGTGGCTGAATGTGTGGTTGCGGAGGCGCACAATAATGCTAATTGCGCATGACCACATGGAGTTAGGGACTGACATATATAGTGCATCATGGCATATGCTTTCTCTTCGATTATGCGCCACGGGCGTTCGGGTTAGCACTAGCACTGCATTACCTAGTGCATATGTACAAGGTAGCTAGTCCTTATCTTTATACTTAGTGTTGTACTAATAGCGGTACTCTATTTCCCCGTTAGTGGCGGTGGGCCGGCCTTGCCGGTGCCTTTGCCGGCGGCCATCTCTCTCTTTCACTTCTTTTGTCCCCGCTACCGGCCCCCTAGCGGGGCCGGCTCGACTACACGTGCAACCATTACACTTCCATCTCCAATAGGTTATGGGGCCTCTCCAACGTTACCCGGGATAGTCAAACCTCCGCAATACGGCCGCCCCAAGTAGGGGAAGAGCTTGCAACCTGAACACTCGCTAGTACGTCAATACCGAGGCTAGCCGCCCAAGGTCCCCCGTGGCCGCCCTAGGCTAGGAGTACCGCCTCCGCCACCCAAGGCGCAGAGCGTGCAACCTGAATACTCGCTTAAACTCGCACTACCGACACCCGCCGCCCAAGGTCTCATATGGCCGCCCAAGGTTGGCAGTCTACTTCACCGTGCTCACAACTCACCGATACTATCGACCGGATCTGGCTTCAAATCAAATTCAAACCGGTTCGCGAAAATTCGGCTCGCGTACTTTAAATGGTACTGTTTTATGTTTTTAACCGAGGCGACGCCGCAACGCTCATCTGACGACTTAGCGAGGTTTTAGCCTTGCCCACGGCGAAGGGGGAAAAATCAACACGATAGCGCCCGACTATTACTTTCGTATGCCTACACTCTGTTGGCAGCCATGTTGGCCTTTCCCCTTCCTCGCCGGTCGCTGTCATGCGATAGCTAATTCGCCCGTGGACGGGTTTCCCCGCTACGTGTCAGACTAGTACATTACGCAGTGCATTTTGACCAGTTTCTTGTCGGCAACTCGTCGATAGCATCCCGTTCTTGTGAGCACTTGTAGCGTCACCTACACGGCTTGAGATACCGCTACCGGGAAAACGCCTAGCGAAGGTGACCCCTTCCTCGAAGACAAGCAAGGGCGACGACAAGACCTACGCTTCCTAGAGGGGGAGTGTTAGCACTAGCATTGCATTACCTAGTGCTTATGTACAAGGTAGCTAGTCATTATTTTAGTACTTCGTGTTGTTCTAATAGCGGTACTCTATTTCCCCGTCAGTGGAGGTCGGCCGGCCTTGCCGGTGCCCATGCCGGCCGCCATCTCTCTCTTTTAACTTCCTTTGTCCCCACTCTGGCCCCCTAGCGGGGCCGGCTCGACTACCCGTGTAACCGTTATACTTCCATCTCCAACAGTTCGGCCTTGCCGAGCATGTGGTGGGTGTACGTCGTGGCTGAAAATTGCACACCAACACCCAAGTGACCACATATTTGGCGGGTCACAATTGCCTCAAAAACCATGTGCGAGTCGAATTTCAGATGAGGCGCGAAGGCACCGGACGATGAATGGGAGAGGTGGTGAGAGGGGATGAGAACGCAACTGAGGTGAACGGGACACTCACCTCCGTGTCGTCATGCTCGTCATTGCACTCCTCTAGAGTGGGCATGTCGGGAGAGGAAGGCACAAGGGAGTCGTCGGGTGGAACGTCGCTCAGGAGGGCGGTGTGTGTAGAGCCAGTGCCGCCGGGAGTAAGATACTTGTGGATGATCAACTAGCGTTTAGCAAGGGTCCACTTCAATATGGTATCATCCGAGACCGTGCAAGGCGACATTATGTGGTCCAGCAAGCTGCCACATGCAATGCACATGTCTAGCAGACCGTGACCATTGCGGCCGCCACGACATGGTGGCCACGTCCACCATGGGAACCATGATTAGCTCCGACGAGCGGGCGCCCGCCGGCGGCGCAGCGGCGGCGGCCCCGGAGAGGGGTGCGCTCGCAGGCCCGTCGGCACCTACCTCTACCTCCACGCGGTGGGCGCTGGTAACCCCATAGCCGTGCCAGGCCTGGCACGGTAGGGGGCTAAACGAGGTACCGACAGCTGCGATCCACGGGATCAACAGCTGTCGGGAAGCCTTGTACGGAGGGTTTTGGAAAAACATAATATCCGTACACCGGCACATGGATCTCCCACTCGGCCAGTCCGATATGTCTTTTCCGCGACTAAATACTCGCAGATACTCTCCCGACGATGGGGCGGGGGCGGCGTTTGCGAAATATTTTTTGGCGAAGAGGGGTACGGACGGATCAGCGGATGGACGAGGTGTTGGAGCTGGCGGCGGACAATTGGGAAGCAGCGCTAGGGACGGCGCTCGCTAGCATCCGCTAGCCCTGCGTAAGCCTTAGATCTCCCCTGGGGGCGAGGCCTGTTGCTGCGATGACGGAGGTTGGTCGCGGTCGGAGGAGCGGCACGGTCTGGCGGCGGCGGTCCCTAGGATCGCCCGCCGCCGGAAAAGCCCGGTACGGGGGGTTTTTGGAAAAATTCCCGTACCCACCATCTTTTGAGGACCGGCGACTCGATCCCTGTGCTCTTCCAACCCCTCCCCTAGTCGGTACCCAGTTATCGATAGGCTGCCTCAGGCAGTGTGCCTAGGGATATCGTAACGGCACACTGCTCGTAAAGGCGGCCCCCTAACAACGTAAACCACCGAAGGAGGGCACGGACGGCCACAACGCAATTAGATAGGTGTTGGAAACAGACGGGACAAGGACATGGGACAAGAGAAAATCTGGCTCGGAGGCAGGAGAGCCAGCCGGACACCGTCTGCAGCCTAGTTCTTTTCTCTTCTCAGCCCCCGAAGGAGGGGAGAAGACTCGGCTAGGTGGCGAGCTGCGTCGAGAGGAGCGGCTAATACCTCGAGCGGGGTTGAGCACGGATCGAGGCGGGACCGACGACGACCTATGCGAGGGGGGTTTTTCACATGCCTTTCCCCCCAAGCTCCGGCACGACCGGAGTCGCACATGAGCCGAGGTCAAGCAGGTTCGCCTCGACCAGCTCAAGCTTAGCAACCTTGCTGATCAGCGACCCCGCAGCGGCTGGAGCAGGCCGCGTATCGTGGAGACTAACGACATCTTTTATTTCATACTGTATCAAAAAAAAAACACGTATAGATCAGAAAATTATAAATACCTGGATACGGGTATGTTTTAGACGGTATCATTACTGCCATTGGAGAGGTTGGGATTAGTGGTTCACGGTCTACCTCACGCTTAGAAGTCCAACAACAAGTTGAGCATAGCAAAAGGGGGGGGGCAGAGACTCTTGCCGGTTTACCGGTATTGGAGTAAAATATTTCAATTTCAATTTCCGACGAGCGTAGAGATTGGTGGGGTCGTAACAACAGGGGCGACCCGGGAGTTATGTACCCGGGAGCTCTTCATCCATTCTTTGAGCCACGTGGAGGATGATGGCCTTCACTTCGTCCGCTGACATGAGGTAGTTGGTGTCGAAGGCATTGATGACACACTGTTTGGCCTATCCGAATTGGCCGGTGTTGGAAATTCCACGCAACATGAGGAATGTCTCCCATGTGGTGAGGGCGGATGGCAGCCGAGCCATCTATCATTCCACAAGTCTTGTTATATTCATCGAAAGACTAGCGCATGAAGTGGACGTAATATATGAGCTATTGGCATTGGTGCCGCCGAAGCATAAGTTTGTCCAGCAGCGAGAGAGAGCGTACGAACGAGCGGCCATCCAAGCGCTCACACAGAATATCCCAAGCACTTGTCGCGCAATCAAGGCGAGCAGCATAGATGCACTTGACCGCTTAGTCAACGCGCTTGTTGTCGCTAGCAACGTGCAATACCAATGCGTATGTATAGTTTTGCGCTGCTTCATGCAAACAAACGCCGGATTCCCTTTTGGCGAGCTTTGGGAGGAGGTACGCAGCCTTTAGTGACACGAAGGTGAAGAAATTTCTTCTTCGGCTGCTAGAAATCGGTGTTCAACCCCATGGTGGGGACACTCATGTTCATGGAGCGGTTCATGGACTCCTTGTCGAAGCCGGTCGACTCGTTAACGACACGTCCGATGACCAATGGATCAATGGTAGGGCGACGCCCCCCGCGCACACTGCGGCAGCCACGATGTGGAGAAGGAAATGGCTGACCACCGAGAATGTGAGGCTGGCCACCCGGCACCGGGGAACGGCCATGATGGAGGTGTGGCCCATCGGATTGGGACGGTTGGCCACTAGTCATGTGTTGCAGGTAGGGTTGGCAAGCACGGAAGTGTGGTGCGGGAGTGGGGTCGTGGTGACCGAATTGGGGGAGGTAGTTGGACTTGAGTTTGAGCGTGAACGAGACGCGAGGTCTCGCGTTGCGCGTCGGGTTAGCGATGAGAAGCAATCTCAATCGCATGTGCGTCAAGGCGGGAGTTAATGAGCGCCATTTGCTCCAGGACGAGCGCGATCGCATCCGGGGGAGGTGAGGAGATGTCCTGAGTGCTCAAGTGGGAGGTCTAGTCCTCACCGTGGTCATGAGTGTCGGCCGGGGGTTCCGCCGTGCGAAGTTTGGGCGCCATTGTGAACAGCGGCACTTACAGGTAGCGACAAGCACTGGTAAAAACCACTAGCCGCACGTGTGCCTAACAATGGTTTTAAGGCGACGGTATGTTGCCCGACGGCCCCTCGGCATGTTGCCCCGGGGCGTCTCAAAATACCTTTTATGAATCCTCCACCCAGTGTGGGGCACAAGTTGCATGGACGACCATATCACGTGTAGAAGAGGTTCGCTGGCGGGTGGCGCACTAATATTATATATATAATATGTTATTGTTCAAGCTGTCGTGCACCTTGTGTATGCGTATTTAACAACCAGTGCGCCCCCCCCCCCCCCCCCCCCCCCCCCACCTCCCCCCCCGCCGCCCCCCCGTCTCCAGCTTGGACATGTATGCACCATGTCCACACACGGCGAGTGCGCTTGTGTGGATGGCTGACGGACGTCCTCGGGCATGTGACTTACGTGGGGTGTCGGGAGGTTTGAAAAACGCATTTTGTATTGGCGGAAACGCCGACTACAAGGGTTAAGTACTATGGAAACTTGCCTTCCGTGGGAGAGTCGTGAATCGCAGCTCGCCGAAAAAGTTTGTCGCGTGTGAGTGCCTCGAGACGGGGGCCCATAACATGTTGAACCGTGCAAACACGTTCTGTAATGAAGGCAATTAACGCACACGTAGTTACATTCAAAGTCACACAAAGGACAATAGTAAACACAAGCGACTTGAGACTTGGTGTCGGGACAAAGGAAGTACGGAGCCGTAACCTAGCGACCGCTCTGTATCGAAACACACAGTGTACAATTGTGTGTGGTCTAGACATGGACTAAGCAAATCTAGAGTAGCTTACAATGGCTATCGGTAACTAGCAGCTAGTAAGGTCTATTTACAACACTACATATACACATCCACTCTGTTCAATGGCTCCACCACATACTCGGCATCTACCGCATAAAATCCTTTGCGGCTTAGAAACAACTTCACCGCTCTTTATATTCCTTCTCGCCCAACTAACCCCAACATTTACACACACATTACCAAATCCTCCTTGGAGGGAGGGGAGGGGAGGGAGGTTACAACCCCACCACAACTTATGAGAGGATGGGCAAGATACCCTCGGCATAATTTTTGTATACTACGTTACCAAGATGACATATCCAAGAAGGCCTTTAGACAACAACCTTAAGGGACTTGCAATTTCGTAAATCATTGTCATTTTCCAAACACTCCGCGTAGCGAATGTTACCGTGTATCGTGTCGAATGTTATCGGTACACTTTGAACCTACATTTTCGGAAGTTATGTCAGCATCACGTCAAATGGTAATATCTCATCTTTCGCGGATGGTGGCTAAGTTCATCTAAGAACCGGCCTTAAACTGTGTACAGGTAAGAGACAAGCAGGAAGGGAAACCCTAACTACCCGGCACTTACCTGTAGCCCTAACCCCTCACGCTACCCCCAAGTCACTAGATCAGCAGATCCGAAACCCGGGGATAGCTGAGCGGTATAATATCAAATGGTAATATCGCGTTAAAAAAATGAAGATAGTAATAAGAGACGTACCAAGAATTTCTCAATTGTCCGGACGCGTATTATGTGAGCGCGCCGTGTATCCCACCAATCAAATTGGTCAATCACTTCATCGACCCGTGAAGCTGAGAGGGTGGGACTCGGTATCACACAAATTGTAATGGTTTTAATGCCTCTTGCGCCGGTCAACATGTGGTATACGGTGCACTTTCAATCAGAAGCACGGCCATACGCACACGTTGGCAGCCACAAAGCGGTGTCACAAGTGATGGTGGCTACTTTTGACTTGCATATGCCACTATCAATTAATTTTCCCATTTTAGTAGAGGCCAGTGATGGCTTTTCCGTCAACTAAATTTTGGGACAAAATGGCATCCACTTTGCCATTCAATCCACGGAAAATGTGTTCATTGAACAGAGGTCGCCTTTGCTTTGTTCCCCTAATCGTACACGAGTCAGGCGCTTCCGGTTGCCCCATGGAGAATATGCATTTGTTACAGTTACGTCCCTGCTTCCTACCAAACCAGATAATATATCCAATGCGGGAGGGGCACATGTGGGCGCTTCTTCATCGCCGAGAGCTCTATCGCAGTCGCCAGATCTGAAGGTGTGGTAGTATGCGTAAACATATGTATGTGCACATCCTTGGTAGCCTTGGGGTCATGGACGCTAATGGAACGTTAGTCCACGAGACGAGTGTCAGCTTGGCAAGATAGATTGCATGTTTTGGTGGGCATCAGCTCAAGCAGGATACGTTCATACATGCTTGCACGGGAAAAGACATTCGTCCAAGGTTGGATGATTGATGTCAACAGACATAGTCACTCGTCCTACAACATACTCCAGGGCCATAGCTCATCGCAGTCCGTCGCCTTTTCCAACAGTTTGACATGCGAGCAAATTGTGGCAAACAATTGTTGAACTTAGGAGGGACGAGACATATGGAGAGTCTGAGGATTTCCATGCATGTTTCTTATGAGGGACAACATCAAGCAAGATGTCACGCCCGTCAAAACACAGCATGAGCCTAGCCCTGGTTAGAGCCCCAATAGCGTACCTCGGGTAGCCGCAAGCAGTAGCATTTCAGCCCCACTCGATTTCCCGCCCATAGGCTTCTATACATAGAAACGGAAAAGCACAGCATTCCTTGTCTTACAAGAGTTCGTCACAGCAGCTATTAAACATGTTAAGAGTGTGTGGTACTTCTCTGTTCTCCACATCATATACAGGCGCAACCCCAACTATTCCATGCTTATGTGCGAGAACACACTGAGGGCAGACACACACCCTTGCAGGACGACCGCCGACTGATGTCTGCTTTTGTAACGTTTCCAGCGCTGCTGCTGAAGATTTGGAAATGGGAGCCTTGATCTGGGCGATCAAATCATTCTACAAAACAACTAATTTCAAAATTTGAATCATCTTAATCGGTTGTAAAATATCTCGAATTCAATTTACGATACGAAACCACACACATAGTGAAACCACACACCAGCTCAACGCGACACGCACCTTGGCATTCAAAATCCCTGACCCATTGCCATCACGGCTCATTGTTGTCAAATTATCAATCAGCGAGTTGAACTCTTCAATCTCAGCCTGGGGTGCACAGGGGGCAAGTGGAATGATTATAAATGGGTAGAATGAGGGTGGATGTGTGTCAGACAAGCGTGAACCGATATCTGCGTTACCAAAGATAGTGTATAAGGGACGAAAGATGTTGTGCGCACAAGCAGTGACACGTATTGATTCTTCGCCGGGGCATTTCTGTGAGCTGCTTCGTGATTGTTTAAAAGTTCCGACTCCTCCTTCTCCATGTCCGGTAGCACTCTCGTTGACATCATCAACGGAAGAACTGCATTCAAAGATCAGATGTCATCTTCCTGCATGTGTGTGTGTGTTTATATGCGCGTGTGTGTGTGTGAGTGAGTTTCAGCGTGTGCGTATGTGTTTCGGTGTATGCCAAATGTATGCGTGCGGGTGTGTGACGTTTATGCGTCTTTGTATGTGGTTTCATATATGTAAATGTGTGTGTGTGTGTGTATGTGTGTGTGTGTGTGTCTGTGCGATCCAATGTGCGTGACTTCAAGCCTGTACATCTGCGGGTGCATTTCAGCGTCTATGTGGGCACCTCTGCGTGTGAATTTCCGAGTTTGTATATGTGTATCAGTTTCAGTTGTGATGCTTGTGTATGTACAAATGTGTTTATGTGTGCGTTAGCGTGTGTGTGTGTGTGGTGGGGGGGGAGGGCGTTTCAGCGCGTATTACTGTGTGTGCTTAAGCCTCCATGTGTGTATGTGTGTGCGTGTGTGTGACATTTTCACAAGAGATAAAATGATGGCGGCAGCGAGAGCGCAGAGGTTCGAAGGGAGGCTCATACTTTCATGATTTGAGGCATCGACAACCTGCAATAAAAAGCAGAAAAGTAAAAAAAAAAAACTGGGCATTTCAAGTGCGGAGCAGATAGATGACCACCGAGCCTGGCAAAACGGGACCTACCTTGGGATGCACCACCCAGTGCTTAAGCATCGGCCTCAGCTGATCCAAAAGGTGATAATACTGTATGTTCAGCGCGCCAAACTGCTCTAATGCGGTGCCCCTAACGCACAGCGATAACACGCAGGCGTGAGCCGGGAACCAGGCAGAAGATGATTATGTGGTGGGTCTTTCGGATTGGGGCTCCGGATTACCATGCAATTCGGTCGGGACAGACGTGCAGTGTCTGAATGATATTATTCAGCGAATTCCGCAGCTCGCACGCTTTGCTTCTCAGCTGAGTCGAGGATGTGGGCAGACTTATTGGGTCAGCTTCTGAAAAACCAGAGCTGTAAATCAATTGTCATTAAACGGTAAGAACCCCGCTCCAGTGGCCTCACCAGAAAGAGGTTCATGCACTCCCTGTTGCTGCTCATGAATAACTGGTGAAGTGGACCGTCGGCATTCTTATTGAGTTTCCCTGCTCAGTGCCACCGGTAGCACAAATGAATCATACAAGAGAAAAGATAACAGCCCATTATAGAGCAATAGCAATGATGCACACACCTCCTATCTGCGCTTGATCTCCGGGAGGCTGCATCCCAGACACCGGCGGGTTTCCCTGATTCTGCGTCATATCGGTTTTTTTGCTTCGTACCGCTGTCGGCTCTGTCACAGTGCCGCGTTCTGGGAGAGCGGGCGCGCAGGCAGTCCTAGTGTACGAAAGTCTTGCCGGAAGGCCAAACAATATCAAGTCCCGTATCTTTTAAAACACGGAGGTGCGAGGATGACGGTGAAGGTGTTGGTGTTGCTGGTGCCAGGAGTCTTTTCTTAGCGACAAGCAGGCTGACCACACCACCGGCATCGAAGCATCAGTACACTCTTCCCACTGCAGGGCGCGCGCTTGAGCGCGCGCGGGGGGTGCGGAGCGAGGAGTTCCCCTCTAGGGTCGCATGGGATAGTTGCTTACAAGACGATAGGAAGGGAAAGGAGAGCATAATAATCACGACGGCACGCACGCTTGATATTGCGTAAGTTTGAGAGAGAGAGAGAGAGAGAGAGAGAGAGAGAAAGAGAGAGAGAGAGAGAGAGAGAGAAACAGATAAAGCTAGGGGGTGTGAGTGAGAGGGGAGATAGAGGGGAGGGAGAGGGGAGGGAGAGGGAAAGGAAGGAAGGAAAGGGAAGAGAGAGAGAGAGAGAGAGCGAAAGGAGGGTGGGAGGGGTCTAAGGGGAGGGC
>JAPMLY010000785.1:0-41812 GCA_026401115.1 Tetraselmis chui
AGGCGGGTAGAGGGCGCGTGCTGCGTGCGGAGCACCGCCGGGCCAGAGGTTGCTGATGAGACATTTTAAAATAAATATATAAAAATATGCTTATATTGGTGAATATTGGGGTTTAACGGTTAGTCAACGTACCATTTTGAGTCCGCCGAAGGCAATAACGCGGGGAGACAAAGCTTCACAAGCGCAGTAAATCGTCCGCGGCGGACGCCCACATGCTTTACCTCAAAAGCAGCTCCTCTAGCTGGTAGCAACCTTCTGCCTTTGCGCTCGCCCAATCGGCTCGCGAAACATGGATCATAGCTCTAGTAGTTGCGCAAGGTGACAGCTTACACTCGGCCGCGTCTAACACATCCGAGACTATTTACCCATCTCTAATACAATGGATATAGATAGACAAGTCGTAGACGAAATTCGCGACGCGCCGGAATTTGTTACATCTTTAGAATTCAAACAACATGAACAACGTTTACTCGCTAACGCAATAGCATTGGAATAAGAGCGTATGGATGGCCGGTTTCAACAAGCCTTAATTTACCGAAATAACGGCCACGCTTAGCTCGACCATCATCACTCAACTAGCACTAGCAAACAAGTTAGCACACATGCAGCCTATCCCGTCGGCGTAGATGACACGCCGAAGGGTGGAATTACGGAGCACGACGCATGTAGCGCACAGCCGCCGACCGAGCGACCCTCAATCAACCCTACCGTGCGACCCCGGGCCACAACCCTATCGACGACGGTAACCCCATCAACACTGCCACACGAGGACTACCACATCGACACATAGCTTTGGGGAAAATATATTGCCCATGGCCTCGAGCTACCCCCAGACATCTCGACGGTCCACAAATATGGAAGCTTACGTGTGACACCTACCGCCACCTCTCCGCCCACCGGCACAACGCCACGCTCGGAGAATACCGCGCCACGGCATGTCACGCCGCCAACGCCGCCTGCTCTAACACGGCGAGCATATCAGGTTTGGAAGACATTTACAATTGCCCCAATTACTCGGAGGAATTTAAGGCAGCTATCGTCACCATGCGTCAAAGTAATAACACCCACAGCGCGCTCGAGGAGGCCGCCCATGTCCGGATATCCCACATCCGACACACCAAGGGCGGAGAGGAGACGAGCGATTCGGACCGTGTTTTCGCGGAACTCGCCTACGAGGGTTTCCTCAATAACCTCAAACCGCGACCGGACGTTGCCTCCTCCGAGTACGATAACCTACACCGAGCTTTCATCGACAAAACGCTCGAGTGCCCGTAACTCGCCAGCGCCAAAGCCGCATGTGGAGCTACCTTGACGCGCAAGTCACCGGACCGACCTGCCCCGCCCGTCCGACCCTTAACCCAACCCCAAGACCTCAACCCAAGCCCAAGCCACCACCGAGAGACAATGCCGACCCCAAAGACTCGAAGCCCAAGAACCCCGACAAGAACGCGTGATGGTGTTACCCGCCGCGCCACGTCCCGCAACGACCGTTCGAACTTCATGCGTCACCGCGTGCGGATCAGAGCGTTCGAGTGGAAACGACTAGGCGCGAGCGAACAAGTTCTAGGTTGGATTCGTCGAGGGGTTCGCGTACCTTTCATAGGCGGCCGGCGGCCCCCACCGTTCAATAGCGGCACCTCCATGCTCGACGCAACACAACAACAACTCGACTTCATGGAATCATGGCTTCCACGATTCCTGCAGTTAGGCGCCTGGGAGCCGGGACAACGCAGCATATGGGCTTCCCGAATGTTTTTGGTTCCAAAATCGGGCGTAAACAAATTGCGACTCATTATCGACATACGCCCCATGACCAAAGTACTACAAGGAGCAAAACTAAAGTACGAGACACTCAAGCACCTCAAAAACCTGACGCGCACCGGCGACTGGATGGTCCCTTTCGACCTCACGGACGGCTATTACACACTAGGCATACGGGAGGAGGACATGGACTTCTTTACGGTAAGTTATACCCTCTAGCCATCCTCCCAATGGGCTGAAACTGCTTTAGCTATTATTTTTGCCGTATTACCGAAGTTTTCATCCGACACCTTCGCGAACCCCTACCCACCCCACCGGACACACCCTCCGTACGTCTACGAACCAGCAGTCCACGCGACCAAGACTCTCCCGGCGCTATCTGCACAATTCGCGATGGAGAGGCGCGAGATTACTCCCGTATATGGACGACGACTTCTTATTTTTTGCCGACAACATAGACGCAGCGCTACAGCTCCGCGACCGCGTCGCGGCCCAACTCGATCGCTTCGGGCTAGGTTGCAACCCTAAGAAAGGCCGATGGGAACTCACACAAATCTACCAGCACCTCGGCCTCCATATCGACACTACAACCTCTACTTGCCGAGCCTCTCCTTCGAAACTATACGCCATTGCTACCCTATCCCGGACCCTACTGCAACGCTCATCACGAAACGCCCGGTGGCTACCCGCCCGACAGCTCACGATCCTCGCCGGAAAAGCGCAATACCTCTACCTCGCCATCCCGGCGGCTCGTTTTTACCTCCGCGAACTCCACAACGTCCTCGCTACTCGAGCATGATGGGGAGGACGGGTGAAACTCACCTATCAGCTGCAACGAGACCTCTAGTGGTAGACGCAAGTCCCCTCCGACAACAACGGCCGCTCCATATTCTCCCCAATTGAGACCGCTTACATGCACTGCGAGAGCTCAAATTACGGGTGGGGCGCATTACTAAACGAGCAACTGGAGGCACGAGGCTTATGGTCATCGGTAGACCAACAACAACACATCACCTCGAAAGAGTTGAAGGCCGTGCGACTCGCAGTCCTTTCTTTCCTGCCGCTACAGCGCGGACGAAAAGTACTCGTGCACGAGGACAATCAAGCAATGGTGGCTGTTCTCAGTCACCTCACGTCCGGATCGACTGCCTACATCTACCCAACATACTTTGGACTTCGGAGACCAAATGGTGCAACCTCCCGTGGACGCTCGTGCCCAACCTCGTCCGAAAGTTACGCCAATCTGGGACCGAAACGACAGTCATCGCACCGTAATGGCCCGCCAAGCACTGGTACCAAATACCGAGCGACTTTTCCGACGAACAAATCAGGTACCCCCCTCCCAAGATTTATTCTCTCCGGGCAAGTGCGGAGCATACGAGCGCGTTGAACCGCCCGGCCGGAGCGTCACGGCCTTCCACGTACCACACCGGCATGGCTCTACCGATTACGCGGAACTCTCAACCCAACCCCGACCGCCCGGACGTCCACGCCCATATTTAGACACGTCCGGACACTCGCGGACGACGACCACCCCGCCGCACCAATGAAATACGGACTCATCGGGCCTTCGGCTGACGCACCTTGGCACGCCTCGATGCGCAATCACGTCGGAGCACTCGTCGGGACGGACGACGTGGACGACCTCTTGCTCGACCTCCTCACCGGCTCCCTCGCCCCCACAACCGACAACAACTACGGCACCGGAATGCGACGATTCGCAGCTTTTTGCGACGAAGAGGGCATCATCCCGATACATACTAATGCGGCCGAAATGCTGCGCTTTACAACATGGCTCGCCCGAGCTGGAAGCGTCGCGGCCAATAGCCTCTAATCCTACTTCACAATAGTCAACAAATTCTTTCGCGACAACCTCAAGGAGCCCGTGGCACTAGGACCACTTCTAACGGACGCAACAACATCCCATCACCGACCCCAACATTCGCGTACCAATCCCATCACCCATCGTACAATATATACTGCAATTCGCCCATTGACACTACCGCGCGCTAACGTGGCAGCCGGACACCCTCGTACACATCAAGACCTCCCGCGCATTTCTCGCAGTGTGCTTTGACTAATGCTACTTTTGCCGCGCGGAAACCGGGGTACACTGCCGCATGGACGACATCGCGGTCGATATGATTGGCGGTAAAATACGGTTATTCGTACGAAAAGCAAATGTAGATCAGCGTAGAACCGCGGCTGACAAGCCGCTACTACAACTCCCAATTATTGTTGCAATACCACTACTAGCGGCCCTCTTGGAGGCGTTTACCGATGGACGCACCAGTTATCGCAACCAACTCGACAATGGACCCGAGCCCGCGACCTTGTGGGCCATCACACACGACGAAACACCGCACGCGTGGACTGCATGGACTATTACCGAGTGGATTCGAGAGGCTTGCAGCGCCATTGGCGCGTCACTCCGCATGCAATTCAAATGGACATCGCATAGCCTACGGAAACACGCGGCGTCCGCCACCGCATGCATCGGCGCACCCCTCACCAAGATTCGCTACACGGGTGGTTGGTCGAAAACCAGCGACGTTGTCATTGGCAAGTACATTGACCCCACCATGAGCGTAACACCGTTTGCCAGATTGTTCATCAGCTAGCTAGTCGTCAAACTCCCGGTTTAGTAGCCTACGCCGACCTTCGGCCGGTATTTTATGGCACAATATGACTCATAGTAGATAAACTCTTATATTGGTAAAATGTTGGGGTTTATAAGTGAGGTGCGGCTGGCTCACAAAGTGGCTGGCTCTTGCTTGTGTTTGTAGCTTTACTTCGATACCCGGCTGGTAGCGACTTGTTTGTGTCGCTTGGAGCCGGCTTGAACCCCCGAACGCCGACTCGTGTGACATGAAGATCGGCTTGCTTTCCTTTGTTATAGCTTGGTGCTTTCTGGAATTTTATTCGCTTCCGGAGCTTGTCACCCGCCAGTTTCTTTTCTCGTGAAAGCCTATAGTGGTCCGGCTGAATTTTTGGAAAGGCATCTTACCACAAGTGTACTAGCACTCCTGTACGACGTCACTTGACCGACCTTCTGAGACTCGTTTCTGATTGCCTTGGCTGTATAGACTCCGGGAGTACAACTGCGTCTTCGGTCAGCCTATTGTCGTCTCCTTTTCTGAGCCGTGTTGCCCGCCTCTTCACCGGTATTTGGTGCTTTTCTTGTTGGCATTTTTCCTTATTTTCTGGTGCTCTTGCAAGCGCATCCGACGAACCTGCTATGCACTCCGTGAAACTACCCAAGAACAGTGGGGAGAGACGAGATTTTGACGTGTGGAAGAAACGTTTCCGTGCTTTTGGCTTGATGCAAAAGTGGGCTCCGGCTTTGTCGTCGGATGGTGCCGCTTCCTCTCAACAACAAGTCGACATGTACTCCACATTGATTCTTGCGCTGCCGGAGGACGACCTCTCCATTATCGAGAATGTTAGCGAGGATGACAAGACCTGCGGCCACACTGCATGGACTGCGTTACTCAATCATTATGAGGACGATGGTATTTACCGGTGTACGGAACTATTGCAGGACTTGGAGACGCCGCAAGCGGACGGCGAGAGCGGCATTCAATACCTGAACCGGTTAGTTCGACTGCAACGACAGCTTCCCCGAGTTGGGGACGTCGTCCACGACCGGCGTATCATCATGTACTTGGTGAAGGGCCTGCGCAGCGAATACCACTCCATCACCGATACGTGGGACGTACACGACCTCAGCATGGATACCGTCAAGCGTGATCTTCGTCAAAAGGGCATGCGCATCGAGAGTCGTGCGCAATCACATACAACGGAGCCCCCAACGCCTACGGCTTTTGCAGCGTCTCATGATGACTCAACGACTGAACTTTTGAAGCGGCAAGTCTCCGAGCTCCAAGACCAACTGAAATCTCTTCAAGGAGCTGCGACTACTCGCCGTACCTCATATGGCAGAGGCGGAGCAAGATTTTTTTGTGGTGTTTGCTATGGCTGTGGTAAGAAGGGCCATCGCAGGTCCGAGTGCCCCGTCAACAACACCGGAGGTAACTCTGCGCAAGTGGACTCCCCGGTTGCTTTTCCGGCGGTCATGGACGTGACAGTGTTAGCACTAGCATCCCGTTGCATAGTACTTATGTACAAGGTAGCTATTTGTCATTCTAGTACTTAGTGTTATGCTATTAGCGGTACTCTATTCCCTATTAGTGGCGGTCGGCCGGCCTTGCCGGTGCCTTCGCCGGCCGCCATCTCTCTCCACTCACTTCTCTAGTCACCACAGCCGGCCCCCCTTGTGGGGCCGGCACGACCTCCGTGTAACTATCCGTTCCCAACTCTAACATGTTATGGGCCCTCCACCAAGTTACACTAGAGAAGAGCGTGTGTAAAGCGCTCGGCGCCACGCTAGTCCTACCTACTCCCACGTAAAAAAGAGTAGAGCATGTGTAAAGCGCTCGGCGCCACGCTAGTAATTCATCGTCCCACCGACCCCACGCTTCGCCTTCGAGCTGGTTGTCCGCGACTGTCCTACCAATCTCCCACGTAAAAAGGAGAAGAGCGTGTGTAAAGCGCCCGGCGCCACGTTCGCCCCACCCAACTTTCAGTCTCACCTAGCCTTTCAGTACTTTAATTAGTATTGTTATTGTTTTTCCCGAGGCAAATGCCGCAACGCTCACCTTACTTAGCGAGGAGCTTAACTTTCCCACGGCGAAAAGGGGGAGTCAACACGAGCGCCGGTCTATGTTTTTTGCGTGCCTACACGCTCCTAACGGCCTTGTTGGCTGTGCTTCTTCCTCGCCGGTCGCTCTCATGCGTCGGCTAATTCGCCCGTGGACAGTTTTTCCCGCTACATGTGAGAATAGTACATTACGCAGTACATTTGGAACTGCTTCATATCGGCAACTCGCCGGTAGCGGCACGTTCTTGTGAGCGCATGTCGCTACACCTACCCGGCCGGAGACACACGCTACAAGCACTACACCTTCTACCAAGATGACACCTTCCTCAACGCAAGCTAGGACGACGTCAAGACCTCGGCTACCTTGAGGGGGGGTGTTAGCACTAGCATCCCGTTGCATAGTACTTATGTACAAGGTAGCTATTTGTCATTCTAGTACTTAGTGTTTGCTATTAGCGGTACTCTATTCCCTATTAGTGGCGGTCGGCCGGCCTTGCCGGTGCCTTCGCCGGCCGCCATCTCTCTCCACTCACTTCTCTTGTCACCACAGCCGGCCCCCCTTGTGGGGCCGGCACGACCTACGAGCAACTATCCGTTCCCAACTCTAACACACAACCACCCCTGCGAGGCCATTCTCCGAGGCTCGACACATGTTCGAGCGCGATGGGGAAACGTGGATGTGGTTGGCCGACAGCGGCGCCAGCCATCACATGACTAGTGTGCGCCGTGACTTCTGTGAGTATCGAGCGCTCTCCGACCGGCTTTGGGTGAAGGGTATCAGCGCCCGCGCTGTTGGAGTGGGCTCGGTCCGCATCATTGTGAAGGCTGAAGATGGAGAGGAGATTCCTGCCACGCTAAAGAATGTACTCCACGTTCCTGAGCTATCCCGTCGTGCGTCGTGGTCTTACTATCGGCTTTTCAGCCTCACCCAAGCTCGGCGACAAGGTCATTCTGTGGTGTTAGCTGATCCCGTGGACCACCTTCGTCTTCATGCCGGTCATGGTGGTGGCGTGGTGGTTCCGTTGGAGCGCGCGCATTTGTTGGTGTGGTTGCCGGCGCGGATTCTTTCGTCGAATCCTACTGTTTCGGTCGCTATTGCGCCATTGGAAAAACGGTTGTGGCATTCCCGACTCGGTCACCTTGGCGAGTCGCAATTGGACGGGCTCTTGGCCACTCAGGTGGAGGGTGTGGCGTTTTCTGCGTCGGAGAAGTTGGGCTTCTGTGAGACGTGTGCTGTGTGTAAGTCGCACGTCCGCCGTATCTCTCGTGAGCCGGCTGACCGGAACGTTGGTGTCTTTGAGGTCCTCGGCTTAGACTTTTGCGGTCCTATGAGTGCTCCATCCTCGGGAGGACGGCGGTACAGCTTGTGTGCGGTTGATTTCTGGAGCCGCTTCATGCTGCATGATGCGGTCCGCTCCAAGGATGAAGCTCCCGCCTCGTTCCGTCGCATGTTGACTACCATCCGTTCTCTTGGGCACACGGTTCGTCGTCTTAGGGTGGACAATGACACGGTGTTCTTAGGTGCTGCCTTCCGAAACCTCTTGGATGAGTTCAACATCGCTGTGGAGATCACTGCCCCTTACGCGCATAGGCAACATGGACGGATTGAGCGGCAGTGGAGGACATTGGTCCCGATGGCGCAGTCAATGATCCGGCAAGCCACGCTGCCTAAATCGTATTGGGCTCTAGTGATGGCCGCTGCGGTGCATGTCCGCAATCGTGTGCATAGTAGCGGAGCCGGTGGTGTACCTTTCACCTTGGCGACCGGTAGACGAGCTGATTTGAGCTCCATGCGGGTCTTCGGCTGTCCGGCCTATGTCCACGTTGACAAGTCTCAACGCCGCAAACTTGACGATCGCGCGTGGAAGGGTGTCTTTGTGGGCCATGCTTCCGAATCACCTGCGTGAATTGGTGTACAATCTTGCTACTCATCGGGTGGGGAGCAGCCGTAAGGTGGTGTTCGATGAGGCTGCA
This sequence comes from Tetraselmis chui, assembly GCA_026401115.1. Taxonomy (NCBI): domain Eukaryota; kingdom Viridiplantae; phylum Chlorophyta; class Chlorodendrophyceae; order Chlorodendrales; family Chlorodendraceae; genus Tetraselmis; species Tetraselmis chui. The sequence continues at coordinate 8,396 of JAPMLY010000785.1, forward strand.
GTCCTCTCCATGGGGGAGAGCAATGCGGAGCAACGCACTGATGATGAAGAGGACAGCATCCCGCGCACCATGTGTAGCGAAGAACGGGATACACCTTCGGGGGAGTCGCCGCTACGGGAGTCGCGGCAGCATTCCGGGTCGACGGAAGATGAACGGGACATGCATTCGGGAGAGACTCCACGTCCAAGGTATAATCTTCGATCCACTGCCGCACCTAAGCAATGTGTACCCAGTCCAAGGTATAATCTCCGTTCAGCGGGGGCGTCGGGAGATGGATGGACTACGGGATGTACCGCGTCTATTAAGTCAGCCAACAGCCCGACCGTTCAAGAGCCGGTGTCATACAAGCAAACGCTAAGGAGTCCCCAATCGGGGGAGTGGGAGGCAGCTATCAAGAGCGAGTACAACTCACTTGTATCTCGGAAAACCTGGACATTGGTCCCTTGTCCTGCCGGTCGCAAACTCGTAGATTCCAAGTGGGTGTCCAAGCTGAAGCGCGATGCCAATGGACAGATTGCAAGGTACAAAGCAAGACTTGTGGCTCGCGGGCTTACTCAGGAGAAGGGTGTGGACTACCACGAGACCTTCGCTCCCACAGTGAGGGTGATTTCTATTCGAACGTTGCTCGCAATTGCTGCTTATAATGATTGGGAGGTGGAGCAGCTTGATGTGGTGACGGCATTTTTGGAGGCCGATATCGAGGAGGAAATCTACATGAGGCAGCCGGAAGGATTATTCCGTCACTTCGACATCAATGGAGAGGAGCGAGTGTGCTTGTTGAAGAAATCATTGTATGGCCTCAAGCAAGCTCCTAGAAACTGGAATAAGACCATCGCAGCATGGCTAGAGGAGTATGGCTTTACCCAATTCAAGGTGGATCCCGGCATTTACGTCTTCATCAAGGAGGATGAGCTTTATGTCTTTGCGTTGTACGTGGACGACAACATCATCGTCGGACCATCGGGTAGCTTCATCGTTGGGTTCAAGTCGGCTTTCGGCGAAAGGTTCAACGTGCAAGACCTCGGTCCAGTGTCTTGGCTGCTTGGCATGACAGTCGAGCGTGATCGTGGCAGCCGCACCATCAGGATTGGACAACAACAATACGTCTTAGATATGTTGGAGCGCTTCAACATGATGGACTGCAAGCCAGTGGGCTCACCTGTGGCGGTCGATGCTTTGAGCAATTGTGTGGAGACGTCGACATCAAGGTTGCCTCCCGGTCTAGTGCCGTATCAAAGCTTGATCGGCAGCTTGTTGTACGCTTCCGTAAGCACACGGCCCGACATCACCATGGCTGTTAGCCACCTTAGTAGGTACATGCCCGACCCCTCTCAGTCACATTGGGAGCAAGCCAAGAGGGTGCTCCGCTACCTCAAGGGGACCGCAGAGTCGGTGTTGATGTATGGTGGCGCATTCTCATCAAAGGTGGTAGGATGGTCAGATTCTGACTACGCGAGTGATATTGGCGAGCGCCGCTCTCGCACGGGGTATGTGTTCATGCTCAACGGTGCAGCGGTGAGCTGGAAAAGTCAGCGGCAACAAACTGTGGCGTTGTCGACAGCGGAGGCAGAGTATATGGCGCTGGCTGCGGCCACTCAGGAGGCGATGTGTTTGAAGCAACTGCTTGACGAGTTTCACCAAGACTCCGTGTCTCCCATCACAATTCACGAGGACAATCAGAGTTGTATTGCACTCAGCAAGAATAGCATGACGACCGGACGCAGCAAGCACATGGACGTGAGGTACCATTTCTGTCGGGAGAAGGTGGAGAGCGGAGACATCGAGGTGCAATATTGTGCGACGGAGAACATGCTTGCTGATGTGCTTACCAAGCCATTAGTGAGTGCAAGGCATGGCAAGTTGTGCAATGCCATCATGGGATTGCTTGCGTAGCAAGGGGGAGTGTTGCGAGACATGGTTTAGTGTGGTAATCAAGTTGCTACACAGCAATGTTGGTCAAGATGCATCGTGATAGTACGGCTGTGACTCAGCACAATAATACGATAAGCCAAATCAACAATATAGAGGATTAGGTTGCTGATGGTGGCAAGTTGCTGAGCGTTAGATATCATCTAAAGGCTCAGAATATATGTTGGCGTGTGCTCACCACAAGGTGAGTGCGTGTCCTGTGATAGGCAAGTGCTAGGCACTTGCTGAGGGTGAGATGACATGCAATGTCACTCACCGAGTGTAAGTATTCCTTATTGCCCCCTCAACTTTGACAAACGGTTACTCAACGTGCCATGTTGAGTCCACCGAAGGTAACGCGCGAAGATAAAGCGTTACAAGCGAAGTAAATCGTCCGCGGCGGACGTCCACTTGCTTTACCTCTAAAGCATTTCCTCTAGCTGGTAGGAGCCACCTTCTGCCTTTGCGCTCGCCTAGTCGGCTCGCGCAACCCACCCACCCTTCTATGATCAAGCGCTCACTAGAAATAAGACCTTTTAACATGTGTTGTAGTGCTTATTGTTTATCCAAAATTTAAGCAATATGTCATATTTGGCATAATGTGACTCCTAGTCGCTGAATTTATCATATTATCACCCCGTATGCATATATATTATTTCACGAGCAATAGTTTTTAATTAGCAGCAAAAGAAATCCAGGTAGTGTACAAGGACATGTATAACACTTCATCCTACCGTCACTAAAGACAGTAATAAATTCCAAAGTACTACTAAAGTACTACTGAACCGCAAAACATGGAAGGTTCGGTAGCTCGAATGAGCCACGCCGGCCGTCTTCGCTCTTGGCCTGGCCTCTCGATGAGCGACAAACTAGTGGACATAGGGCACGTTGAACAATAGGCACCGTCCACCTCTTCCCAACAGAGCCTAGCCCTCCCAGGTAAGTGGATCCGTAGAGGCACCAAACGGTACACACAGCAAGGCGTAGTACTTTGTGTACAAAATTCAAATTCCGCCCCCCTGACAGCTCCCGCGTCACCCACTTCGAAATCAAAATACGTACCCACCTCAATACTGCGGACCCTCACAGTCCGCCATCGCTTACAAAAAAAACCCTCCACGGGACCGCGGGCTCACAATGGGCAGTCGGGGATACCGTTCGGGCGCGCTCGCCACTAACGCTGATCCCACATAACCCACGGCTACCTACCTCGGCCACGGCTTCGCCGACGACCTCAGCCTCGCAACGGGCTCTACCCCTAACATGACCATCCAGCTCCAAAAGCTCTTCCTCTTTAGCGCCTACACAAGTATGACTGTCAACGTCCGAAAATACTGCATTACCGGCGCCCTCTGGCGCTCGGGTAACGCCCTCTCGCTAGCCAATCGCACCCTCCTTGCATCCCGCCTACAAAAACAACTCATCACCATAAACTCACGCTCCTCCCCCATTCCATCCATCGGCCCTCGGACACATACCGAGTCCTCGGAGTCGAACTCAACACCTCCCTCACCTTCGCCAAGCACTAGTGAAGGTGAGGAACTAATACGCACTACCACATCCCTCATCAACGCCCTTTCTACTTCTCTACTAACACAATCCCGCAGACTCCGAGTCATCCGCGGTCTCCTCATCGGCAAGCACTTCACCCTCTAGCTCGGCCTCTTCAGCGACTCCCAGCTAGACATCCTCGACGGTCAAATCTGCCGAGCACTCAGCTCCGCCGTCTCCACGGTGCGTAACCTCCCCCGCACAGCCCTCCACTGCCCCACTCCGACCTCGGCTACGGCCTTCCCTCCCTCAAAGCCCACGCTGCACAACTCAGAGTGTGCCACCTACACAAGACCATGAACACCCCCGGCTACAGAGGCCACATGGCAAGATCACACATTCACACCATTTCGACCACATACATCCACTGGCCCACATAATCCATCACGTCACGCAACACCTTTCCACCCACTCTCAGATCCTTAGTCCGTGCCCAGCGCAACGTACGCACCATGTTCCACCACATCCCTCGACTCTCCCTCACCAACCCCATCGCCTCCACACTCCGCGCCCACTTCACCCACCAAGACAACACCCTCCTCGCCTCACTCCGCGACAAAGCCTACATCATTGACACACACACTTACAAACAAGCATACTGCGACTTCACACCTCGCCAAACACACACATCCCTCATTCCCCGCCTCACCCCCCTTTGGCAGAACCACATGGCCAAAAGTCCTCCTCCGCGCCTCCAACTCCTCCATCCTCCTCCAATCATGCAAATCCATATCCACAATCACGGGGTCCACCACCTCACTCTCAGTCCCCATCCGCCTCCTCGCCGCAGTCCTAACCGAACTCCGTGACACTGTTCACAACCGCTTGCTCACCACACACCACTCCTACAAACAAGCACCCCCCGACCACCATCCACCCCTCCTGGATTCCTCTCTTAACCCCCCACCTCTCCCGCTCCCCCACCACCTCCCCATCCGGCATGCCAAAATCCCGCACCAAAACCCCCTCTCTTGCCCCCCACCTCACACATCGAAGCGCAATACCTCTCACCCTCCGACCACCACTACCCCCCCCTGCGACGTCACACGCATTATTTCCAAACACAAAGACATAAAATATAACTGAACACAATACATGGTGGAATGGGCCCCAGAATACCTCACGGAATGGGATATCCCGCTCCAAATCGACGACGGCTTCCGCCTCATTTCCTCCACCCCCACATATGTATGCCTCACCATCCCCCTCCCCCACCATCTGCTCTATTTGCCATGACCCCCTCCACACAAACCCCACTACCAGTTGTTGCACGTGCCCGCACTTTGCCGTCCACTCCCACTGCTGCCCCGCTCATGGACCCGTCACATGGCAATGCCACTGGTGCGAACGCGGCATGCAACATGACTTCACCCGCCTACACGAGGTCCACTGCCCCCCCTGCCTACAACTTCACGACACCATTAGTGAGACCCCCACCACCCTCACCGCATTCAGCTCAGGATCCGTCCCCTCCACAAAACCCATCCTACCCGACCGATGACCCACCCCATGGACGCATCCCCTAATCACATTCAACCATGACCCCATCAACCCCGACCTCGACATGCTCCCTCGACATGCTCCCCACCGGCACATTCACCATACCCCCCCCCCCCCCCCCCCCCCCCCCCCCCCCCCCCTACATGACACTACCATCCTAGGGTTATTGTTACCGATAGTAACGGCGCGTCGCACCTCTTGGACAACAACCTTGTGGTGGCAGTTGGACGCAACCAACGACCAGATGACTTCCCCAACGGTAAGCTCTTAGGGTCCGAATATATTTTGAGAGCATAAAGATCGAGAATCATGATTAATTCAAACTCAAAGATCGAGAATCATGATTAATTCAAACTTAAAGATCGAAAATCGGTCTATTTTATGAAAAATCGCATCACTAGTGCATATTTTCATTTACGTAAATATCGATGCACTTGATACGTAAGGCTCTAATAGTCGATGCATATGATAATTCAGACTATAATGATATATCAATGTATCTAATAATCCAGCCTCTTAAATATCAATGCATTTGATACATCGCCGCACAAAGATCAAAGCATATGACAAATCGTGCGCTAGAGATCAATTAAGGCTAGGGATCATCCATCGATGCATCGTCGATAGTATCATCATGACCTGGTGATAGTGCCATCGATGTGATAGGTTGCGACATTGACATCGACACGATGGCAGTAGTGCTAGTATCAATCCCATCAATTATCAAAACAATTGGAAAATATTGATTATCTAAGCCCGATGTATCGATATATCGTCCCAAATATCGATACATTAGGGGATATTTGCGGGAAATTGGAGAGGATTTTGGATTGGCTGTATATGTCGCCACGTCGCGCACCGGCCTACGTCAGTATGTAATCGTTACAGGTGAGTCATCATCGCCCGGGCACGGTACCGCCCGCATGCCGCACACCCGGCTGCTTCATAATTGCGATTTCCGACACGAGCAAGCGGCATCGTGCATCACCATGGTGCGCCGGGTCGGCACGGGCCGACAGCAGATTGATGCTACGCGTGGGTTGCATGCGGCCGTCGCCTTGTTTGAGTTCAGCACCCGGAAACCTCCGCTCGCCGCCATTTGCTTGCCGCACGTTATCCGCAGCATCCGACACTACGAGCTCATGCGGCGGGTGGCGAGTAGAGCATGGCCACAGGAGTTGAACAACCTAAACCTCGACCGAGAGGAGCAGCGACAAAGCGAGCGCGTATTCCGGGACACCTACCGCATGAAACCGGAGCATTTCCAGGAGATACTAGAGGCGCTGGAGGTACCGAGTGTGCTTCGGTACCCCAATCGTGGCGGGAGGTTTACATGCACGACAGGGTTGCTCGTTCTGCTGGCTCGCCTAGGGAGTGCTGGCACCTTGGCTGGACTAGGGAGAAAGCTGCGTATGAACCCGGACAGAATTAGTAAGATATCCATCACGATGGTGAGGTGGCTTCGGCAGCGCTGGTCGGCAACTCTGGTCTGTGGGTTGGACATCTCTCGGTTGCTGGAGTATGTGGACGCCATACAGGCGCGCACAGGCGTGGACCTGCCTGTTTTTGGCTTCATAGACGTTACTCTGCGAGGTTGTCGGCGCGTCAAGTACGGGCAGGCTGCGATTTACTCCGGCCACAAAAAGAAGCTTGGCATGAAATACCAAATAGTGGCGGTGCCGGACGGACTCATCTGCTACCTAGCTGGCCCGGTGCAAGGCCGCAGAGGGGACAGCAGGATATTAGAGGAGTCAGAGCTAGAGGAGTATGTGCTGGGCATCCAACGCAGGACGGGCATAAAGTATCTGATATATGCAAATGCTGCGTATGCAGAGACAGAGACCGTTGCCACGGGGTACAACAAAGTGCAACGCCGCATGGACGCTGCAAAGGATGAGTATTCCCGTGCAATGAATGGCCCCCGCACATCGGTGGAGTGGGCATTTGGCCTTGTTCAACAGCTATTCCCCTGGGTGGATGATGTAGCTGCCAACAATGTATCCGTTACCCCTGTGGGTCTGTTTTACCAGGCCGCCGTGCTGCTCACTAACTACATCACGTGCGCTCAAGGTCAGGCATCAGTTTTTTACTCCTACTTTGAACTGCCCCCGCCATCACTGGCCAGCTACCTGAGCGCATAAAATAGTTTGTAACCATTATTTGCAGCTGTGTAGTTTCAATATTGCCGCTGCTTTCACAACAATTGCCACTGCAATATCACGACTCCATCTGGATTGCTAATTACATTTGCTAGTTACATTCAACAGCAACTAAGAATACTAGGAGATATCTACTCTAGTTCCCTTTTCCCTGCTGCATCTGTTGTATCATCATGCCTAGCAATGTCCATGTTTGCTTCTGGATGTTGCACATGCGCTCATTACTTGCAGCTGTGTAGTTTCAATACTGCCGCTGCTTTCACAGCAATTGCCACTGCAATATCACGACTCCATCTGGATTGCTAATTACATTTGCTAGTTACATTCAACAGCAACTAAGAATACTAGGGGATATCTACTCTAGTTCCCTTTTCCCTGCTGCATCTGTTGTATCATCATGCCTAGCAATGTCCATGTTTGCTTCTGAATGTTGCACATGCGCTCATTATTTGCAGCCGTGTAGTTTCAATACTGCCGCTGCTTTCACAGCAATTGCCACTGCAATATCACGACTCCATCTGGATTGCTAATTACATTTGCTAGTTACATTCAACATCAACTAAGAATACTAGGGGATATCTACTCTAGTTCCCTTTTCCCTGATGCATCTGTTGTATCATCATGCCTAGCAATGTCCATGTTTGCTTCTGAATGTTGCACATGCGCTCATTATTTGCAACTGTGTAGTTTCAATACTGCCGCTGCTTTCACAGCAATTGCCACTGCAATATCACGACTCCATCTGGATTGCTAATTACATTTGCTAGTTACATTCAACAGCAACTAAGAATACTAGGGGATATCTACTCTATTTCCCTTTTCCCTGCTGCATCTGTTGTATCATCATGCCTAGCAATGTCCCTGTCTGGTTATGAATGTTGCACATGCGCTCATTATTTGCAGCTGCGTAGTTTCAATACTGCCGCTGCTTTCACAGCAATTGCCAATGCAATATCACGACTCCATCTGGATTGCTAATTACATTTGCTAGTTACATTCAACAGCAACTAAGAATACTAGGGGATATCTACTCTATTTCCCTTTTCCCTGCTGCATCTGTTGTATCATCATGCCAAGCAATGTCCCTGTCTGGTTATGAATGTTGCACATGCGCTCATGTGCCGCTGTCATATCCTTCTGGCATGCTGCAATTTCTTTCTGCGCCTCTGCTAGGCCCTTCATGCCATGTCCTATCTCCGTCAACAATTCTATCTGCCGCTCGCCCCTCTCTTCATCCTTCTTCATGTACTTGCGCAGGTCCGGCAGCATCTCTGACTCCAGTATGACAGTAACATTGGATAGGTCATACTTACTTGATGGGCGCCTGCTAGATCCCCCCGAAGCCTTCCGCTTTCGCTTCTTGTTGCGTGCCTCACGCACCATCTCCGCATGCTCAGCCTTTGCCGCATCCACAGCTTCTTTGTACTGATGTGCCCGCTCCGGAGTTTTATTTATACTTCTACAACCGTATATTGGGGGGAGAAAGGGGGGCAAACTTGCATTACATATCCAGCAGCTACAAATAGATTACCATGCATAGCGCATGCAGTGGCACATGGGATCACCTTTTGTCGAGCAGGCGGAGGGCGTTCCTGGCCATGGCCATGCCAACATACTTCACGGCTTGCACCCGCTCCTCATCAATCTTCAATTTTAGCACTCCAATCAGACGCTCCACCTCCTTTCTGCGGGCCTGGAAGTAGCTGTTGAGGCGGTCGGTAGAGGCCTCATTCCCCCTCACAGGTGGCCCGCCGTCATCCAGCAGATGCATGTGGGGGAAATGCAGCAGCCGCTCCGCTGCCTCTATCATGTTATGGAGGCAGCCCAGGCCAGCCCCGTCCGTTGCGCCGGTGCCGTTCTCCTGATGCTGCAAGATGTTGCGCGCCATCAGCATCTTCACATCCAGCGCCCATGTAGCCTCAGCGTCCTCACCTAGCTCCATGAAGTCCAAAAAACTCCACGGCTCAGGCAGCTCCGTGCCGCCAGGAGATAGAAGGGGCAGGGAAGCAAAAGAGGGCCATGTGCATAGCTCCCGCTGCGCCTTCTCCTCCGCAGTAAGTTGTATGACGTCAACGACGTCCGGATACACATGCAGCTCGTCCGACAGCTCGTCCGAACCATAGCCACTTGGTGCCTCATCAGCGCTACTGACTATGCTTTGGCCATCTGCAGCGCCCCGCATAGCCTGCAAATTATTACGGCGATTGCCTAAGCCTTGCGCCAGTCTGCAAAGGGGGAGAAGTGGCAGTAAATTAGAACCGGAAAGTGTGGGAAGACAGCAGCACACAACATCAGCAGCTACAACTCACCTCTCAATCGATAGGCCGTGAGCATCCTTCATAGCTCCCTCCTTAGCTTTTTTCTTCTTCCCCTTGTCCGCGGTCTCCGCGTTGCTGTCCACCTTCGCGAGAGCCTCCGAAAACTTGGGCAGCAGCTCCATGTATCCCTCCACCGTCTCGGTGACGGCCTCATCCAGCTGCAGCGGATGGCCGTCCGGCAGATCGGCTCCGACCCAGCCCACCAGGAAGAGGTACTCCCGCAGCTCCGACCACTGCTTGTACCCGGCCTCGCCCTTTTGCAACGCGTCCTCCGCGCACAGCTGCGGCAATAGCGCCTGCCACATACTACAGTTCATGCCGTCCTTGCTCTTTCGAGCATCACCAGCCGACCAGACGCGGACGATCTGCTCGACGCGCTTGACCAGCACCCGCCCCTCGGGCAAGACCGCCGTACCGGAGTCAGGGCGAAACTGCCCCATTTCCTTTCGCAGCTTGTCTTGCAGCTTGCCCTTCTTCCCGTGTTGGCTGTCCGCCTTCCAGTAGTCGCAAATATCCGCGGCATCCGCCGCGTGCATCAGCGCCGAGATCCACTCCACGTCCCGCTCCCACCGGCGCTTCCATTCTAGCGAGGATACTGCGGTAGCCTTCGCCCCCTCAGTCACGGGGACTTCGTCTATGCCCGCCATAGTCAGGCGGCACCGGGGGGATGAGGTGGTGGGTCGGTTTTTAAAACGCGCGATGGAGGATGCGCGGGCCGTGACAGCATGACGGTATTTTGTAATTACCGGTTGATAACGCCACTCCAATTTGGTCGAGTCTCTCCGATATCGGGCCAAATTGGAGAGGCCAGCCTCTCCAATTTTGGCGTACGCGAGGGTGTACGCGCTTACGTGGCGCGGGGATGCTGACGTGCCACTCCAAAATCCTCTCCAATTTGCCGCGAATACCCCGTATTGGCGATAATATCGGCTTAAATTGCTATCGATGTCAGAATCCCAAACTATCAACACTATCAACATCGACAATCCAAGATATCAATACCATCAACATCGACGTTTCAAAATATCGTTACCATCAACATCGACAAAATTCACTTGATCCCTAGCCTCAAAATCAATGCATATGAGGAATCACGCGCCCAAGATTGATATCTTATAAATCTAAAATATGTACCAGATTAATAAAAACTCCTAAAAGTGTTTTGATGCATTTGATAAGCCAACCACGGTACATTAGATTGCAGTAATGTTTAGCTCACACCAAATATCATGTTGTCGTAAATGGGGAGGGCACAATGCAATTATAATTCAAGGCTGACATGCGTGTGCATGTTCAAGACATGTCGGATTATTTAAGAATACTTGAATTACATTATATCCCCATACAACCCAACATAAGCATGTGTTGCAAACCCTTCACCCAGTGCATGACATTCATCGTGGGTTATACCCTGCCCACTGCATGTTGTCGTGTCTGGGATCATTGGGGTTACATGAAGCACGTAGTCGCTCAAAAACATTTGAGAGAAGGTCAAACAATTGAAAGTAGATTTACGGGCGAGATAGCTGCGATTGACATCTCTAGCTATGGTGCCAAAAGGTTGCATTGCCATGTTGCTGCTAGTCCGGACCAAGGCTGCGAATAGTTGGACCACATCAGGGTGCCAAGAACGTGTCCCAAGATGAGGCCATGCCATATAGGTATCCCAGGCGCCCGCCGGCGGCGCAGCGGCGGCGGCCCCGGAGGGGGGTGCGCTCGCAGGCCCGTCGGCATCCCCTCACCTCCCCGTGGTGGGCGCTGGAAACCCCGTAGCCGTGCCAGGCATGGCACGGTAGGGGGCTAAGAGGGCCGACAGCTCGATCCGTGGGATCTGCAGCTGTCGGGAAAGCCCTGTACAGAGGGCTTTTGAAAAAAATAATTTCTGTACACTACCGGCGCCAAGATCTCCCGCTCGGCCCGTCCGATATGTTTTTTCGCGTACAGATACTCCTAGATACAGCCTTACTTTTAGGAGTGGGACCTGTACTACGGCAGCGTTTGATGGCGAGGAGGGTACGGCCGGATCAGCGGTGGGAGGCGGGTGTTGGAGCTGGTGGTGGCCAGCCGGGAAGCAGCGCCAGGAAAGGGCGCTCGCTAGCTGTCGACCAGCCCTGTGCCGGTCGAACCTTGCCGAGGGGTGAGGCAAGACATGACACAGGACGGTGGCTAGTCGCAGACGGAGGAGCGGCTACAGGAGGCGGCGGCGATCCTTAGGATCAGCCGCCGCCGGAAAGCCCTGTACGGAGGGCTTTTTTGGATACTAAAAATAATGTCCGTACCCGGCATCGCGCTAGTTGGGGAGCAGCACCAGGGTAGGGCGCTCACTAGCGCGCCGCTACGTCGTCCAGCGTCATCTCCCGGGGGGAGGAGTCAGCTGGGACGGCAAGGAGGACGGTCGCGACGGGAGGAGCGACACGATCTGGCGACGACGACCCTTTGGGTCGGCGCCGCCGGAAAACCCGGCACGGAGGGTTTTGTTTAATTCCGGGCGCCCGCGGCCCGCCGGATCCGGCTACGGTGACCTTCCCCCCCCCCTCTTCGACACCCACTACCCCGACAGACCTTCATACTCCTAGGAGTCCTTGAGCGTGGGCCCGGGTGAGCGCGGAGGCCCCCGCTCAAGAAAAGGCTGCTCGGTGGACGCGCGATCAGAGGGGGGAGGGTACGGCCACAGGCCGGAAAACCGACAGGTACCCGGGTACCAGACAGAGAAAAAACCGGGGAAATGAGCGGGGAAAATTCAGGCGCGGAGGCAGGAGCGCTAGTTTTTTTTCTATGTCTGTGTGTCTCGGTCCCCCCCACCTGTCCTCGAGGTGGTGGGGGACCTCGACAAGGAGGACCGCCGCGTCGGTGGACGCGGCAAGACCTTGGGGCGGGGTTTACGGGATGGAGCGGCGGGATCGACGAGCGACCGCGCGAGGAGGGGTTTTTTGCCAGCCTTTCCCCTCCTACCTTCGGCAAGACCGAAGTCACGCGGGAGCTAGATTAGGCTGGCCCGTCGTCCCTCCCGAACGCCGACCGGCCTAGGCCGGTCGACACCCCGGTTCGGCGGGAGCGGGCCGTGCATCGTGAAGGTCGAGCAGCAGTTTAGTTTTGCATTTCTCGACAAGTGGATTTATTTTTAGATCTGTTTTTCTTGATTACAAAATTATTAGCTGTTACTGCCATTGGAGAGGTTGGGATTAGTGGTTAACGGTCTACCTCAGTCTACTAAGTCCTGTATGGCATAGCAAAAGGGGGGGCCCAGAGACAGCAGCCGGTTTATACTGGTATTGTTGTAAACAATTTCAATTTCAAATTTCAAATATCCCAAATTCGTTCGTTGCTTGATAAGTATCCCAAGAGATTAGCGCTATCATAAGACCACTTTGGGGTCTAGGAACTCGCAGTTCAAGCAGACAACACACACACACACACACACACACACACACACACACACACACACACACACACACACACGCGCACGCACGCACGCACGCACACACACACACACACACACACACACACACACACACACACACACACACACACACACACACACAAGATGCAAGTACAATGCAATAAATGTTGTGGAGACATTGTAAGTATTTGATACGGAACGAAACAAAATATGTGACAAAAGATTACATGCCGGGGTTCACGGCGCTAAGGAGTGGGAAGGGGTAGGATGACAGCGTACCCGCAACTCCATATAGCTTAACCTTCTTTAAAGAAATATTGTGAACGCTCGCTAGTAAACATCCGAAAATTGGCAAAACACTTGACAGCGTAGGTACTGAGGTGGATTCTATCACGTTCAACATATGTTTCACGGGCCCAAGGGACACTCTCTATGAACGCAAACATAAGAAGCCAATGATTTAGGAATGGTGTTGAACGGTGTCATACATTAATTCCAACATACCAATAAAGCCGCACAAAACAGTGGGAAAAATACATGATAAAAAGTTACAGACAAAGCACACACACACACACACACACACACACACACACACACACACAGGGTGCACACAGCTCACGTCACAGAAGAGGAAAGAATGCATGCAGTGTAGGGTCACCCTTCATGATGAAGTATTGATCATTAAAGAAGCGAAAATATCTCACGTTCATGACATGCATGAAAGTTGCTAACATCTGGCATGTGATTACCATCTCGTCGTTGCTCATGTGCTGCTTTTCAAAAGACGTCCCGTCGTCATTGGCAAAGCACAAGAGGATGGACGAGCACCGAGGTGGCTTCCACCCTTCAACTTTTCGTGCCACAGGACCAAGGGCTATCCCTAACACAACACACGTAGAATAAAGCCGTAGCAGGCACGGTCAGTTGATAATGAACGGTGCATTCCACAAAGACGTCACGGTTGAGAATATACATTACAAGTAAGACTTACGAAGCGCACAAACACACACACACACACACATACAAACACAAACACAGACACACACACAGACACACACACACACACACACACACACACAAAAACACATACACACACATAAGAACACACACACACACACACACACACACACACACACACACACACACACACACACACACACACACACACACACACACACGAGTTTGCAGGATATCGGCATAGGTGGGCATGACTACGTAGAAGGGAAAGGGGTATGGGAATGAAACAAAGAAAGAAAGTGTATGGGACTTACCTCGAGACTGTCCTTGTTATCGTCTACCATCATGCTCGAGTGGTGCCTCACAAGACGATTCCACATACGCGCAGTTGCTAGCGACGCAGACTAGAAATGAATACTCGATGTCTTCAGTTGCAGCGAAGCTTTCGAGAGTCTCCACAAATTTCCATATCATTAGCGACGTCTAGTGTTGAAACGGTGGAGACGAGCCTTTGCTAAAACGAATGATGTCGTCTGTTGCACGACTTGTTGACCGCGGACTCTCCACAACGCACCTTAACGAGTCGTAGAGCTTCCGACAGTGAATGCGAATTAGCGTAAGCGTCGACGAAGTCTTGCAGCATCGCCTTTGTCACCGCGTCGAACACTTGCGAGGCCATCCCAACGCAACTTGCAGAAGTCGCGCCCCACCAGAGACTTTGAGCGACGATAACGACGCTTCTAACTCTGCAAAGTTGATAATGGTGCGAGTCGGGCAGCCTTCAGCGGTTGGTCACCGCGCAACGGGGTAAATTATGTTACTAACTGATGTCGCTGCCGCGCGCTTTTGAAGGTGGCTACAAACATTTAGTCGCTTGGTAGATTGACGTTTCGTCCCAATATCATCGCTTTTTTTGAATCCAAACGAAACGTTGTATATTCTCTTGTATTTTGTGCTATTTTTGGATTGGCTGCGAAGAAGAGGAACAATACAATAAACGCTTAATCTACAGTACCTTTCAATACTCTTTAAAAGTACATGTACGGATAGATGATGGCATAGGTACATCGCATCCGTCGATCATAATCTTGGTAACCAATGATCTCTTTATGGGCCGTCATCGGTGCCGATATCACCACGTTTTGTTATGATATATCAAGGAACCAACGGTGGCCATAGATGCATTTAATTCTGAGTATGGTACTGATAATGCAATTGTGCTTGAACGCCTTCTCCTTATTTCCATTTCGATTACTTATAAACATTGTGGCATGCCGTCCTGTTCCTCGGGCTTGGGTTTTTTCCTCTTTTCTTCTTTTTGCTTGGTAGCCTCCACTGTTTTTTCTTATAAGATTTTTTTTTTTACATTTAAGCTCGCGCGGGGTACAAGAATGAATCAACGATATAAACTTTACCCGAGGGCACGTTTTGCCAAAGATGTCAGCTTGCTTACAATTTGGCTAAAAGACCACCACAGGCCTGGCTTGGGGGAAGATTAGCGCTAATTATGGGTTGGGTGGGTGGGTTGCGCGAGCCAGATGGGCGAGCGCAAAGCTGAGAGTGCCAGTGCTCGGGGGTTGCACCGGCTTAAGGGTTGTCGCTAGCTAGTGTTGCTGGGGACAGGGCTTGGGGCGTTGCGCTGGGCGTTTCCTTAGTCCTCGAGGGTTACCTCGAGGACTGGGCAAGACGCACCGCTTTTACAGGAGCGCTTTACCGCTAAGGTGTGCGTTCTGTCACATATGTAAGTAAGTTTGCAAACCTCTAGATTTACATCAATCTGACCATTTACCCGAGGGCACGTTTTGCCAGTATAATATAAAGCCAGAGGCTTGTGCAGCCTACGTTAGTGCAGCGACCGGGCGGGCTGAAACCCCCGCCAGCGGAAGTCACTAGAGGGGAGGCGGGGGCGCGGCGATGCGACGAGGCAGAGCCGCGGCGCCCTGTCGTGGGCTGTGCGATATTGATGTAGTTTAAGTTGTTCTTGGTAGTGAGGCGTCGGGCCGGGTCGTGGTCGAACATGGCGGGGCTGGTGTGCGGCCTTGTGATCCCGTACTGGCGAACGTGATTGCTGATTGTTGGTTGGCTCTGCGAGTAGCATGTGGGTGCCACAAATCGGTTGTCGGCGGACGATTGGGGTGGCCTCAGGATGCGCCGGGCGACAAGCTCTGCCGTAAGGGTGTGCCTGCAAGTAGGCATATGCGTCCATGTCGTAGCCGTAGGTATGGCTTAGGTCGGCCATCTTGCTGCGCCGCGCTAACCGCGGGTGTTGTAGCAACGGGAGTGCTTGTCGCGTGCGTAACCGCTGTGACTTGCAGTAGACAGCGGCGCGCCACTAGACGCGGTCGTTCCGTAAACCGCGCGGGGAGATTGAACGCGGGTGTTGATTGTGGGGCGAAACACCGTGTAGCCATGTCTTGGCGATATCGCTGACGATGGTAGCTGGGTCCGTGGGCAGTCTCGTGAAGTCGTCTTGTGCTGGTGTGGGGACGGTAGCTGGGATGGGCAGCTGCTGACGTAGCCCGACCGCTTGTACCGGGAGTTTTCGCGGCCTGCGTAAAGAGGCCGGTAGCGCTGTTTTCGGCGGCGCGAGATGACCCGTAGCTTCGTAGCGCCTCTTGGGTAGCCCATATGTAGCAGCTCCGAGGGTTGTCAGAAAAGACGCGCTGGCAGCCTGTGCCGTTCTGTGGGCAGCGTAGGGCTTGGGCTGCTGTTGTTTCTTGGGTACCGGCCGGGGTTGTAGCTGTCCGCCTGTGGCATATATAGACGCCCCGATCGGCAAACCAAACCGAAATGCCATGGCCGCGCGCGTAGCCCGACGCAGTCTTGTGTGACCTTGGTGTCCGGCAGCATGTGACGCGTCGACAAGTGGCGAGGGGAAAGCGATAGTGTTAGCGGTCGTGTAAGTCGCCTTGGCAGTCGGGTTGGTTGTAGTATGTGTGGCTTTCAGCCGCGGTCGCCATTGTACTTGATATCGAGGGTGTGGCGTAGCCTCCTTTCTCCCGGGCGGATCTTGGCGAGGGTCCAGCCCGCTAGTCAAGTTAAAGCTCGCGGGGTTCTGATTGTCCAACGGGGTCTTGGAACGCGCGTCATCGTGGCATAGCCCTTCGGTAGGCGGCTTCCGCCCGCGTGCCGCCGTGGTGGCGGGAACGGGCAGTGGCAGCTGTACGGTAGTCGGGTGCGGCGTCGCACCGCGCAGAGCGTTCTCGGCATGTCTTGGGTCGAACAAAGGGCTGGCGTAACGCGTTGGAATGGTAGATGTGTCCGTCGTCTCTGTCGCGGCTTTGGAGTCGTTGCCTTTGAGGCAGGGGCTCACTTGCTCGGACGTGTTGACCCAGCCCTCGTGGGTAGCGTCGCCGACCTTGGTGCTGCCGTCCAAAAACTCGAGGCGTGCCGCGGGTGGGGTCGGATACCCACATGTTGTCTCACATGAGGTGGCAGTAGCCGGTTGCATGTGATTTATCAACGTAGTCGGTACTTGTATGGCGCGGTAGGGCGCACGAGATGTGCGCCCGGTCCGTAGGGGTGTCGGGGCGCTCATCGGTACGCTCGCTCGCCAAGGCTTCGAAGCGCTGTCAGCTGGAGGCCTTGGAGCCATTACGGTAATCGTGAGCGGTGTAGCTTTGATGAACGTAGGCTCGGTAGGCTCGGCGTTGCCGTCTAGCGATACGCGCGATGGCACACGGTCCGCGTTAGCGGCGTCTTCGGTCGGCGTCTCTAGATTTGGCTCGCAGACTGTGCGCACGAGGCGCTTCGGACCGGTGGGGCTGATCTCACCACCGGGGGGGAAGTCGACGAACTCGGGCTCGATAGGCTCGGTCGTGTCGTCGTTCAGCGACTCGATAGGTGGCGCAAGGGCCGCCGCATCACCACCTTCTGTTGTCCCACAAGAGGTGGCCGTAGCTGGTTGCATGTGATTTAGCCGCGTAGCCGGTTCTTGTATGGCGCGGTAGGGCGCACAAGCTGTGCGCCAGGTCCGTAAAGGTGTAGCGGCGCTGATCAATTTTCGCCTTGCGGAGTCAGACGTGCCGGTTGAGCGCCCTGTCCGTAAGAGTGTAGCGTCTCGGTCTTGTAGGTTTGCCCGCAAAGGTGGTGCCGCACTATTGTCACGCGAGTTAGCTTCCGCGAAGTCGGGGTCGGCTGGTGGGCGTGCGTTAGAACGCGGTTGTGGACAGCGAAAATGATGACTCCCTTGCGAGTCACTAGGCAGGAGCTATTATTTATAGCCCCAGCAGGGCGATTCATTCACCTACGCACATCGTGTGCGCAGAAATGCTCACTACTGCACTAAATACTACAGTACTTTACTGTTGACTATTAAGTACTGCAAACTACTAAATCCCCTATCTTAATTATGAATATCCTAAATACCGGTACTAATTGGGCTTCAAGGAGGAGGGCGATGTTTCTTGGCGTGTCTTAGAAAAATCAGGTATGCTTTGGGCTACGCCCTCCGCAGACCCCACCTTTTATGGGACACTGTGCACATAGAGGGGGTGACTATTACATGGGTGGCAGGTCCCTGCCGCGTAGAACAATCATGACACGTTGGCGCCGAGGAGGCGCCTGCCGTGTATGATGTCTCTCATATGACTCCTCACCGGCACGTGGAGGGTCGGCCGCCGGTGTCAGCCGTGTGAAACTATCTTGTCGCGGGTCGCGCAAAATAAATTCGGTGCGCTCTATAGGAAGAGCATGTCTAGACGGTAGCGCACCAGAACCTATGCCGATGGAGTGGGCGTGGGTTCTGCCGACCACGTAGCAACCGTTGAGGGGCGATTGCAAGAGGCTGGTGGTCAAGGCGCTAGTGGCGTCTTCGGTCGGCGTCTTGAAGCTGGGCTCGCAGACTGTGCGCAAGGGGCGCTCCGGACCGGTGGGGTTGACCTCACCACGGCGGGTAAAGTCGACGAACTCGGGCTCGATAAGCTTGGTGTCGTCGTTCAGCAACTCGATAGGCGGCGCAAGGGCCGCCGCATAACCACCCTCTGTCACAATGGTGGCGGCAGCGGGAATGGGTTGCTGCATATTCAAACAGGTAGCCGGCTCTGCGAGGTGTTTTAGATGGGCGAGTAAGGCAACATAATTTGCCTCGATCTGCTCAATCAGTCTACGCTCGGAAACCGCGCACGCTGCTTGAATTTGTTCTGCCACGCCTTGCTGAGACGGGATAGCGACGGGGCCGCGGTAGGGCCGAGATGCAATATCAGTAGGCGGCATGTTGGAATGCGATGTAACATGAACAAAGGGGGAAGTGTCTCGTGACGCTGGGAGCACACCGAGACGAAAGGTAAAACTGACACCCTACTCGACTACGAGAGTCGAGACTGCAATTTTGCGCGAGCCAGATGGGCGAGCGCAAAGCAGAGAGTGCCAGTGCTCGGGGGTTGCACCGGCTTAAGGGTTGTCGCTAGCTAGTGTTGTTGGGGGCATGGCTTGGGGCGTTGCGCTGGGCGTTTCCTCAGTCCTCGAGGTAACCCTCAAGGACTGGGCAAGACGCACCGCTTTTACAGGAACGCTTTACCGCTAAGGTGTGCGTTCTGTCACATATGTAAGTAAGTTTGGAAACCTCTAGATTTACATCAATCTCACCAAATAAGTAAATGTCGATGCATCTGATAATAAATCCCGGCCAAAATATCGGTGCATCTCATAAATCGCGGCACTAAAGATTGGTGCATATGAGAAGTCAAGCAGTTAAATATCGACGCACATAATAAATCAAGCCTTTAAATATCGATGCATTTGATAAGTCAAGTTTTAAAGATCGATGCATCCGATAAATGTAGTGCCCAAAGATCGATAATTGATTAATTACGAAAACGCCGATGCATCGATTATTGATCATTAATCGATCTCTGATTCGGAGCCTTAGTCAACTCTAGCTAGCACTCGCCTCATAAGCCAGGACTACACTCCTCCACAAAAGTCCGGACATGCATTATGTTAAGCATAAGCTAGTCAAGAACACGCTCCCCTCTCACCACGTCAAGCACGACGATACCCGAGTACCACCCAATTGTAGGAGAGCCGAGAAGCAAACAGTAAGCCGCCATCCGGGGTGGTTAGATCTCAGCTTAAAACGGGTGTTGTCGGTGGAGTTTGTCGAATTAAGCCCGTAAAGTCCCGGGAAATTGTCTGAACTACACACATCGTTATGAGCGCCACGCTTGGGCATTGCTCAAGCGCTCACACCAAGCTACATTCCTCTCCGTGTTCCACATAACCGTATTTTTGGGGGATTTTTGGAGGGGGTTTGGAGGCGTGGGTGCCGTGTTCAATGCGCGAGGTTTGGTTTGCGGGTGTGTGAATAGAGCACGGAAGTTCACGCCGCTGGCACGGATGATGTTTTTGGAAAGCAAGCGAGCAAAAACGCACATGACGCAGGTTTGGATAAACACTGCACGCTGTAAACATGCCAGGGCGATTGGCTTAGGGGAGGGGCGAGATCCAACTTGGCCGTTAAGGACGCATCACGTTGACATTGGTGTTTGGAATGCTTGGGTATGTGCTTGTGCCAACCACACCCGCCCCACGCGTGGCACGCGTCGGGAATTAAGCTCGGAGGTCAATAGGAATGAAGAATTGGTAAACCTATATTGACAAACCCCGCACAAATCGTCTCAGGAGGTGAGCCGAACTCGATGGGTGTTGCTTGGCACTGCGGCTCAGCTGTGCCGGAATAATTCGTAAATTAAAATAATTCATTTCAAATTGATTTGTGAGAGTTTGAACTCTGGAGTAGATGCGTTGGACGCGCATTGAAAAGAAGCGTCCTGCGGTACCTGTTATAAAACGTTTTGGCCATATATGAGTAAGTTATGATCGCTTGAACATTGTGGCCGAAAGCGGCTAGCCATTGGGTTGTGCGCATATCGGTGGTAAGTCTACATACGCGATTTCGTGCGTTTCCCCCACAGCGGCCTGCCCAACACCTCCTCCCTCCGTCGCCTATGCATTATATTTGCGCGACCGTCGCATCAGCGTTCATATTGCGGCGTTGTGCGCCCGTTACTCTTTTCGTCTACCAAGCACGGCGACTGTTTGAAAGAGCGTGCCGCACGGGTGCGGGCGCGATAGCCCCAAGTACACATGCCCGGCAGTGTTCGAACTCGCCCCTCGCAGTTGTCGGCGCATTCCATTTTGCGCGCAAAAACATTGCCTGGGATTTCAGGACATTTGTCAATAAAATCGACGCATGATTAGTTGATTACATTTTCTACTTGCGAAGGTGCGAAATATTGTCCGGAATTTTGTGGAGGAGTGTAGCTACGAGCCTAGCACCCTCTGCTTTCGCGCTCAACCAATCTAGGCTTCGCGCGAACCCACCCACCCAACCCTATAATCCTGCGCTAATCGTCCCCCATGCCCCGCCTGTGGGTGCCTTTTTGCAAAATTGTAAACAACCTATCCATCTTTTGCACAAAGTGCCCTAGGGTAAATTTGGATGCTTTACCCTTAGGGCACGTTTTGCAAGAAATGTCAGGGTGCTTACAATTTGGCCAAAAGACACCCACAGGCGGGGCCTTGGGGATGATTAGAGCATGATCATAGGGTTGGGTGGGTGGGTTCGCGCGAAGCCTAGATTGGCTGTACGCGAAGCCACAGAGTGCTAGGGCAGCTAGGCTCGTGGCTAGTTCCGGCTTATAAGGCGAGGGCTAGCTAGAGCTGACCGTTGGGGAGGTCGTTGGTCGCTGACTGCGTCTAACTACCGAGGCAAGGTGGTTGCCCTGTAGGTGCGACGCGCCGCTATCAACGGTAACAATAACCGCTAGTGTCACTGTCCCGTACATATGGAAGTTGGATATGCAAACCTCTAGATTCAAATCAATCTGACCATTTACCCTTCGGGCACGTTTTGCCAGTAACCTAAAGCCAAAGGCTTGCACAACCAAAATTAGTGTTGCAGGGGGGACGGGGCGAGCCAGCCGAAGAAACGCCAAGCAGCATGTATTGGGGTCATGGTAGGGTCAATGTACTTTCCTTCGGTCACGGAGCTGTTTTTGGCCCAACCACCCATGTATTTGATCATGGGGAGGGGGGCGCCAATGCAGCTGGCAGCGGAAGCAGCCCCTTTCCGGAGGCTGTGCGATGTCCACTTGAAGCCGGCGGGAGCGGCTCTGTCGACTATGCGCCGTGCGAGGGCGAGCTAGGCTGAAAGTGTGGACGCGAAAATCAATCTGACCATAAATAACGTATCGCGTGTACAACGACTCTGTAGTTGTACAACAACTGGCGAATCGAGGAAGTACTTACAAAACTTATAACCGATGCCGGTAGTTACTTAAGACTTTTTAATCGATGCCAGTAGTTACTTACAAAATATGGTTCCGGTGCCTCCTGACACATGCATGGCTACGGATCGCGCGATTCCTCTCAACGTATGGTACCGGCACGAGTGCATACCTAAATTTCATGGTGCTGAATCGAGAGGGATCCTGTTTTTTTGTTCCGGGCCCACGAAACCAAGGGCAAACCCGAGAAGTCCCGGGTACTCGGTGCTGCTTAATACTCGGTCACTCGGATCCAATGCCTAGGAGGCGGGTCGCAACCGGAGGGGCAACACGGTCTCGCAGCGGCGGTCCTCATGATCGGACGCCGCCGAAAAACCCCGGTACGGAGGGTTTCGGTTAAATTTCTCCGTAACCAACATATTTTGAGGTCGGTGTCTCGATCCGTGTGTTCGACTAACTCCTCCCCTAGTCGATACCCATTTATCGACATGTTGCCTTAGGCATTGTGCCTGGGGTCATCGCGACGGCACAATGTTCCTACATACGGCCCCCTAACAACGTAAACCACCAAGGGGGGGGGGGGGGGGGGTAACGGACTGATTCATCGCAATCATACATGTGCTGGAAAACAAACGGCGAAGGAACGTGGACATGGGGAACTTTTAGCACGGCGGCAAGAGCGCCAACCGGACATCGCATGAGGCTATGGTATTTTCTTCTTCCATGGCCCCGAAGGAGAGAAGCCTTGGCTAGGAGATTAGATGCGACGGGAGGAGCCGTATTTATCTCGGACGAGAGTGTGCGTGGATCGAGACGGGACCGTCTACGACTTGAGCGAGGGGTTTTACGCATGCTTTTCCCCCGTGGCTCACGCACGACCGGAGTCGCCTAGGAGAGTAGGTCACGTAAGTCCGACTCGACAAGCGCAGGCTTGGCGGATCAGCGCCCCCGCATCGGCTGGAGAAGGCCGCGTATCGCGGAGATTAGCGACAAACTATATATATCATTCATCATACCTCTGCTATTGGAAGAGAAAAAATCAAGATGGAAGAAAAAATCATAGTTTTTTACGGGTATGATTTGGACGGTGTTGTTTGCGCAAATGCATAGATTGGGATGATAGCGGTTCACGGCTCAAACCCTAAGAATCGAAGAGACCTAGTGGTCGCTTGGTCGGAATCACGGGCCCGCCTAGTAACAACATCCGTTAACTCGGTATTGTTGCAAATCATTTTATTTCATGTCGCGCTCCACTCCCCGGATCAAGCCGAGTGCAACGTTGTTAAGCGAGCGCCCTTCCCTAGCGCCGGCATTCCACCGCAAGCTCCTAAACAATCCTCCCGCCGCACATCCGTCCGTGGCCTCCTCGCCAACAAATATTCCAAACGTAATGCCCCCACCTCCTCATCGATCGACGAACTGAAGGTATGTTATTGCGGGAAAACCTGTCCGACGGGCCGCGCTGGAGATCCTTCCGTTGGTGGGTACATATATTGACACTCCAAAATTCCGCCTACATGGCTTCCCGGCATGTCCAAATCACACGGATCGCAGCTACCGGCACCCCTCTTAGCCCCCAGAAGCGTCAGGTGTGGCACGGCTACAAAGTGCCCGTAGCCACCATGTGGAGGAAGGGGTTTTGCCAACGGGCCTACATGCGCACCCACTCCGGGGTCGCCGCCGCTGCGCCGAATGAAGAAGTACAACATGCAAGAGGCAATATGTCTATCTATCGGCACATTCAGGCAAAACAACCCTCCATGCTATCAACATGTTTGCTTACAATCGCGAAGTAATGCGTACATACAAACAACAATAGCACGCCAGACGCAACGCGGGGCATTGGAATAAATACATTAGTGGAGGCGACCATATGAAATTGCAGCCACAAATCCGCTCTACATATGACAGGTACAGCACACGGCGTTAAGATGTCATGCGCGACATGGATTGGGAGAGGGGAAAACGAGTCTTGCCGTAGCAACCCACCTAGCCGGGATGACAAGCATCAGAGGGAACCCGACATTAGATGAGGAGCCATCATGATGGCGAGGCACGTGAATGGCGAGGAAGTAACAAGCTGATCGTGGACCAGCAGTACTCTGGAAGGCCGGATCCGTGACAATCAGCAGTAAAACCACACCCCCCCACCTTCTTGCTTGATCTCTACATCTTCGCCATTCACTTTGAAGATATAGGGGTGGGCAGTGGGCACACAAATGCCTACACTGCCTTGCTCTTGTGCTAGTGGGTCACCCGGAGCGGGCATGGCCATGATGTCAGCCGAGTCAGCGGAATGGACGTCGCTCTGTCTCGCTGAGTGATATGTTTCCCCAAAGGAGGCGTGACCACCCATCACAACTTCAGCCGCGGCATTGCAGACCTGGCCATCGCTGGCGTAGCCAACGTTCTGAGCACCGGCGGCGTGGCGGAAGGATGGCATTGCAGTGTGGCGCTGTTGCATGAGCGCATGTACGGTTTCGAACATCAGTTGCTGCGGATGTTATTTTGTTTGGGGACTGACACAAATGGTGAAGGAGGGGCAGCGAGGGCGGTACACATTGCTGGGCGAGGCACGAACCGGGTTAATAATTGGCAGCATGTGTGACAGAGCGCTGAAGAGGGGTGCATCCTGGGTAGCCAAGGCACCGTGATTTCCTTGGGTGGCAATGTCCAGAGTGAAAATCTCGGGCTTGTCCGACCAACGCGGACCACTTGGGGGAGGCGTCACTCCGACAAGTGGAGGCTGTGGCTGGGGGGAGAGCGATACCTGCGGCATACGGAGGACACTGCGCTGAGAAGAAGCACAGCCTAAGCAGAGCTGATGAAAAATACCTCCCCTTTCCTCTTTTTAGTGAAAACGTGGCGAGTGGCGACGATAGCGTGACGCAGTGGGCAAGGCACAGGCGCCGTGACAATACTGCCCTCGAAGAGGCCGACTGAACAAGATCAGCCTAGTAACAAGGCTCCCTACCGACGGGGATTATTAGACGGGAGAGCGAAGTGCCAATAGCGGCGAAAAATACGCAGAATACAGGGCCTACTTACGGTGTGGCTGTCGAAAAAAATGTCTTTGAGAACTTGGGACTCCACAGCTGGCGACACTGGGTGCTCCACGAAATTTGCGACATAGCCACCGACAGCGATCGCCGCGGGCAGATGCCACCCGTCGGCGAGAAGCCCTGACGTGGCCATATCAGTCGACGCTCTTAAAACTTTGAAGACGCGTGACCAGTGGGCGGGAATAGCGCGTCGGTATGCGCTGATGTTCTCGGTATTGGTGTCGTTGCACCGCGGAGAACCTTAGCAAGGAAGGACGAGTGAGCTTGAGGATCCGGCACGCTTCGCGCAAGCAGGCCGCTTGGCGATAGTGCCCGTTGTGTCTTTGACAGATACCGGCAGCTAAAGCGACGCAAAAGCTGCGAAAAACATGAAGGGACATGGTAACGTGTAACGTCAGCTTCACTAACTCGTTGATATTGTCTCCCACCTTTCAAGAACGCGATCACCCGAGCGAGTGATTTAACAGAAGAACGGTAGTCGGTCTAGTACATAACTTCTGAGTTGTCTGCGAGCGACAACGAAAGCTACTCCCCAAGAAATTCACTGTAGACAGCGTTCCTTACCCGGAGAACGTCGCGCTTATCTTTGGAGTAGTTCCAAGCGAGCACTGTCTCGTCACCTATTGGTGAAGCTGGCCTGATCACGCAGAGCACGGGCATCGAACGCAAGATCCGTATGCAGCTCATATTAGACAGCTGTGCCGACTCACGACGTGCTATCCGGGCCACTTGGGGGGCGCAGTGCGTAAGCTCTTTCATATTTAGAATGTTCTATAAAGCACGTAAGTACTACCACCCGAACGCCGCAGCCGCGGCGCAAAGTTGCCGCGCCGGCGCAAGCTGCGGCGCAGAGACGCCGCGGCGCAGATCAGTTGCGCCGGGAAGGGGAAGGACTCCGCGGGAGAGTCGCTACATATCTTTGCAGCGGGCGGTTTTTGCGCACTGCGGCTAATACTGTACTAGTACGTGTACAATTATACGCAATTTGCTCCGGCAGCTATATAATAACAACTGCACCGGCTCGATACAGGTACCGGCCGCTGCGTGTACCCTAATATATTTTGCGCTCCGGCTGCTATAATGGTACTGCTACGGGTACCGCTGCGCCGCCAGCTACCTTATATATTGCTCCGGCTGCTATATTGGTACTGCTACAGGTACGGGTAATAACGCTGCGCCGGCACCTACCGTGAGAGAGAGGGGTATGCTGCCATATGTATACAAGGATTATATATCAATATTTCTTATAAGAAAAAGCAGTGGAGGCCACCAAGCAAAAAGAAGAAAAGAGGAAAAAACCCAAGCCCGAGGAACAGCAAGGCATGCCACAGCATCAGCACTGCTGTATGTATATTGCTCCGGATGCTATATTGGTACAGCTACGGGTACCGCTGCGCCGCGGCAGCTAACTGCTTATCTGTCTATCGGAGGCCTGTACTGTACCATTTACCGCACTGAGTGCGGTAACTTGTCGACCGGGCGGTTGTCTTGCTAAACGTGCTATATTTGATCCCAAAATTCGACACAATATTGCAAACCCATTAATCTAAGCACTGGACCTGCTACCTCCTGTTTTTGGGCTCAGGGGCCGGCAAAGCGGGCAAGCAATGATGGACGATCGGCGGGATTTCTACTTTTCGGCTAGGCACCTATGAAAGAGACGTGCAACACGACGACAGCCGGGGACTACTAAGCCCAAAATACCACAGACGGACCGTCTACATGTGTGTGTTTATGTTGTTGATGTTTTGTGCAAAAAGATTGCCTGGCGACTTCGGGAAAGCAAGTCGACCGCATGCAAGGGTCAGCCGATAATTTTTCGACGGCGTGTCGACGCGTGTGAAGCACACACAAAACCATGGACTTTAAAGTGTCGTGTAACGGCGGGAGGTGCAAACTTGCAAGCTAGCAACGCCTCGACACGTTACAGGTAGGTGGCGGCTCGGCTCCGGTAGTACAGACATAAACTACCCGCTTACGAACTATAGCATCCCGGCTTGCCAACCCTCACACTCAAGGTGCCACGCAACGTGCCTAGCAAAGCACGACCTACCGTTCGCACCGCTAGGGCAAACATGGCACTCACAAGCAACACGTTTGCAAACAGACCTAGTAGGAGCGCCACATACGAGTCAAGCTTGCCTTTTTGCTTGTTTAGGGTTCCTTGGGAAGGCTTGAGGGTTTGGCTTGGTACCCATAGGGCTGAGCAGTCCAGAACTTCCGGGCTTGCCGAGCAAACTGTCATGGACCTGGGCGTTTGTAACTGAATTGGAAGACTTGACGAAAGAGTCGCGCACGAAAGAGTCTTAACCATCCAGCCCAATGGGTGAGGCTTCCGTGGAAGGTAGGTCAGGTGGAGGTCCATGTACACGCCCACCCAAGAGAACATTGTCTCATCAATCGTTAGAATGCTACCGGGAGAAAATTTGTTGAGCCAGTGGTCATTCAAAGCCTCAATCCACTCATTGCATACGTTGGTGTAGTACGCCGGCTCCCCACTGCATTTGTGAAACCGCATGTAAGTTTTCCATTGCCTAAAGCGTGTCCACGACATAATATTTCCAAAGCCATACACCACGTTTGCTGTGCTAGAGACCTCCTCGCCTCCTTCTGCCCGATCCCACAACTCCTCAAGAGTGACGTCGGGGTACTTGCTCATCAACATAAGCAACCCCAAAAAGATGCATAACTCAGCAGAAGTAAAAGAAGGGCATGCTCGCAGTCCGTCAGCACTTACAGCCTCGTTCATTGCGTCTAAAGCTGCCTGAAAGTACGCCATCGGAAAGAAACACATAAAGAAACCCACTACATCCATTAGCTCCGATGGCACGCCAGTTTTCATGCCCCCCTTGCGGATAGGCTGGCAGTTTGACTCGTCCCTAGGGCAAGTAAAGCTGATGTCGTCGCCGATGGCAGCCCATCCCGCCGAACCGCGATATTCTGAAGGGGGCGGGCCGTATTCCTCGGCTGAGGGGTCCTCCTCGCCAGGGTCACTCTCAGCATCGGAATCCACCTCCGCCCGCCTCAAAGTGGCCAAGTTGAGATCCTCAACACTTGTAGGCCTTGTTTGAAAAAGACATCCTACCGTCACTAAAGACAGTAAAAAGATCCAAAGTACTACTAAAGTACTACAAAAACCATATAACACGGGGATGGGTCGGTAGCTCGAATGAGCAACGCCGATCGTCTTCGCTCTGGGCCTGGCCTCCCATTGAGCGCAAGACTGGTGACCAGGGCCGCTGAACAGCGCGCACCTATCACCTCTCCCCACCCGAGCCTAGCTCTAACTGGTCAGTGGATCCGTAGCGACACCCGACGGTACACACTCAAAGGCGCAGCTTCCAGGGATTTAAATTTCGCACCCCCGACAGCTACCGCGCCATCCAATTCGAAATCCACATCGGTACCCGTCAAAGTACTACAAAATCCTTGCGCTCCACATCGCTTACAAAAACACTTCTACCCGGCGGCCGGCGCACTTCATCGCGCCCCTCCGAGCGTCCGGACGTCCTTGTCCGCCGCCAACATCCACCAAACCCAGGTCCCATCAGACCTGGTCGCGTGCAGCCAACACGCGTACTACTCCTCTCGTCTACCTCGAAAAGCTACACTCACTCAAAATACCTCCTCTCCTTTACCGACACCCTGCTTGACTGCCATGTCCTCCTCACTCAACCCCCCCCCCCACCTACATGCAGGCGCTGGTGTGGGATCCCCCGCAGAATGGCCGTTTCACGGACATTCACCACCCCAGGAACTCACTCGCGGGACACCCGCTGACCCCATTCCTCTCCACCACCCAACTTCCCCGCCCCAAGCAGGTGCTCGGCACAGCCTCGGACCCTCTCCCGATCCATCGAGGACTCCAGGCCCCCCTGGTCCTCTCAGCCCCACAGTCAACCGAAACACTTGGAATAGCCGACGACCTCTCCACTAGGATGATCGACTCGCTCCTCCTCACAGGCCAGTACTCCACCACCCCCCCCCACCTCGCACGCTTCTGGCTCCATGGCATCTTCATGCCGGACCAGTCACACCCAGACCCGATCGCGTCCGCCTGCTCGATGGCTCGCCGCTGGCTTCTCGAAAGCGTCAACGACCTCACCGACCTTCCCAACCGTGTTAAAAATATAATCGGACGGGAACTCGCCCACCAGACACGCTGGTCTGCGAAACCCTCTCGTACCCCCCACCCCACTACCACAAAATGTGACGATGCCACTCCCCTCCCCGACGAGCTCCGCTCAGGCTTTTTGGAAATCGGCCTCGCTATCCCCACCTCCTGTATAGCGATCGGCCTCCTGTACCAGCTTACTTCACACCAACGTGAATTCAGCTTGGCCGGTCCCGTACCTCCTTCAACGACCTTCTCCCCTTCGGTCCTGAACATTCTAAGACAGCAGAAAATTCGCTTCCTCCGCGATGCCACAGCCCCCGCAGTTTCAGGACGCCGCGTGAAAATCCGCTCTCCCCTGTTCTCCGGTATCACCGGCCCAGAACTGATCGCCCTCCTCCAGGACCTTCTTATCTGCGACCTCGCCTCTGCACTAACCTCGACCAGCTCTGCCCTCTCGACCCACCCCCAATACTGCCTCGAAGACCTCCCTGAACAGGCCCAGTTCGTCCTCCAGTTCGCGGACGCCATTCAACCGCTCGACACACCAACCCCGATCGAAGCCGACCCGGCCGCATTTTGGGTAAATATCCTCCACCTCCCCGAGAACCCCATCCATTCACAATCAGGACCTGTATCCATCCCAATCCTTTCATACTCACCCCATGAACTCGTACCCCCTGATAACCACCTTCACAACATCACCATCACACCCCCCCCCCGTCTCCGGCCTAGTCCCAGGACTACCCTGGTCAGACACCTGCCTCACCACAGTACTTATCCAATCCCGCCACCCCCTCTCACTCCCCTGCATCAAACCCAACGGCACTATTCCCTCCTCCCATTGGCTCCACACCCTATTATACCAGACAGCCAACGAACACCTCACACACTCCACCACCACAGACTTCCACCCCGCCCCACTCCCCACTTTCCCCACTACCTACACATCCCTACGCAAGTTCCCCGACGGCTCATACTTTCGGTCCCACCCCTCCAATTCCTCCAACATCACCACCAGCATCCAAGTTTCCCTCAACCCCGACATGTACTGCATCATCATCTCCACAAATGGCACCATCACCATCCCTCTGAACCACACATACACACACAGAGGCACCCTCACCCACTCCACCTGCACCCTCACCATCACCCCCCACCACTACTCAGCCTTCGGGAAAGCCCGACTCACGGACCCCATTTTCTCCACCTCCCCCTCCCCCCACCCCCTCACCATCACCAAAAGATACACCCTCCACCGCAACACCCCTGGCCTCCTCATTCAATGGTTCCAACACCTCACAGATACCCACACCCCCAATCAATGGCACTTGGACCCTGAAACCTTCCACCAACAGGACGCAGAGGACACCCCCCTCGACCTCTCTTCCCTCCCTGACATCCAACTCTCGACCACTCCGACCCTCTCGCCCCACAACCCCCGACCCACACCCCAACCCACATCATCACACCCCAACTCCAACTCCTCCTACCACGCCCACCCCTCCCCCAATCCTACCCCCCCCTCGCGCCCACAGCTCACACTCCACCCCACCCCCCTCCCCATCATCACTGAAGACTCCTCCGAGCCCATGGACTCCTCCACCTCCCCACCCCACCCTCCCCCCCAACAGCAGCTACCCCCCCACCTCCCCACCCCACCACCACCTACCCATCATCTGACCCCACCACCTACCCTTCCCCCCCAAACTACCCCCCTCCCCACAGAGCAGCCCCCCCCCACTACCTCCCCCCCCCGCCCTCGCCCACCCACTGACCATTCCCTCAAGCCAGCATCCCCCGCCGGGATTCACAAACCCTCAAAACCCCCCCGCAAGCACCGTTCTCCTTCCCCCTCAGCGCGCGCCCCCCCGCACCCATCTCTCCCACCCCACCCCCACCCCCCCTCCCCTCACCCTCCTACCAAATCCTCTCCCCTCCCAACTGGAGCCACCCCCCCTCCCCCTGCAGCCAAAGCCCACCCGCCCCCTCCACCTGAATACTCTGACTACGACGAACTCGACCTCGACGGCTACTCCAGTCAACCAGAGACGGCGGAGGAGACCATGGACTACCCATTGCCCGACACCGCCTCTCCCAAGGATGACCACCCCAGCCAGTCAACCCCGGCCGATACGGCCGACTATCATCATTAGGTCCCCTAAGAACACCACCGAGGTTAGACCCCACTCCCCCCCCCCAAACCCCCAACCAGTCGCTCAGCTCCACACTGTAAGCACCATCCCTCGCTTCACTCTCCCGGCCCACTTTAACTCCCGCACCAGCTGCACTGCACTCCACAACTTTCTCCACGACTCGAACCTCGATTCCGGCCTTCCCACCCCTATCGGCTATCTGGACACCTCCGCTGCCCTCTCTTTTCAATGGGGCCAATATCAAGACCTGTCTAACCTCTACTGCCTCGCTTCCGCAATAACCAGACTCCACTCTACATCCGACCACACATACACAGTTGTTACCAATGCAGAGGTAGATAATTACCACCATCACTCCCTCTATCCTAGCCGGTGGACCAACCTAGCCAACCGCGGCTCCCCCCCACGTCCAGGCACGCCGAACCACTCCCTCCTAGTCCTGACGTGGCAGAACTCACACTTCGGCCTTCTCCACCTTACACAATCCTCTGCTACCTGGGTAGACTCCCTACATCACTCCCCCCCCCCCACCCTCCTAGACCGCTCTCTCCAACTCCTTTCTGACTGGAACTCCTCCCCTCCCCCTCCAGTCGGTGACCTTCACCTCCTCAACCCACCTCGTCAACACGACGCCGACAGAGCATGGTCGTGCGGCACTCACGTCCTCTTACACACGTACTTCATAGCCACTGCCCCTCCTGACCACAAATATACACCGCCCAACCCCTACACTTCATCACCCTCAACACCCGCGGCCTACACACCTCCATTATGGATGTTGAACACCTCTCCACCTCCCACCAACCGGACGTCTTAATCCTCACCGAAACCAACCACGACACCCACAAGTCCCGCTGGCGCATAGCCCTCCCCCAATACCACCTCAAAAGCTCCCGACCCTGCTACTCAACTGTGCCCCTACCCAACGCAGGCGTTCTCTTCGCGGTCCGCCGAGCCTCATTCCAGTCTGCCACTGTCCTAACCCCGCCCCCCCACCTCATCCCCCATATCGCCGGACTAAAAATCGTCCCCCACTCAGGCACCCCTTACCTCCTTATAGGTACTTATATGCCCCAGCTCTACAACACACAACTGACCCGCCTCTACGCAGAAGTTGCAGCTTGGGGCCTCCGACTAGCGGACGACCACCCGCAACACCGCACCCTCTGGGGAGGGGACTTCCAATCGACCACCCACACAGGTATAGGACACCCTGCCCTCACCTCCTTACTCAAATCCCACCTCCACCCCCTCCACGACCCCATCCCTACCTTCCCCCGCAGCGGGGGCTGCCTTGACCACTGGCTCACCACGCCTCCTTCACCTATCACCCTCCCACCATCCTCTTGCTCGATATTCCCCTCCCCCTCCCACTTTACTGATCACTCTGCAATCCACCTCGTCATTCCCGCCCCTTTCTCACTCATGGCACACCCCCCCCCTCCCCATACCCACCCCCACACACAACACACGACGCGCAAACTCACCTTTCGCCTTCCCCTCACACCCGACCACATAAAAGTATACCAATCCAGCACCCCCGACCTCATCAACCAAACGGCAACCCTCCACGCAGAAATTCTCAACACCTCATACACCTCGGCCACCCCCGACACCCTCGACACCCTCGCCTCACAATTCACCACACTCCTCTCCCAACACATGGACCACGCAGCCACAGTTTGGCCCCTCCTCCCCGACAAAAAACCCCGCCCACCCCAAGCGTCCCTTGACCCCACTTGGCTCACAAATAAAACACGCACTCAAATACTCAAACTCCGTAAATGCAGCAAAAACAACGGCCCCCTTCCCATCGCCCAAGCCCTATTAAACACAACGGAATATCTCTCCCCTGACGCCATCAAACAACAGTGCCAAGCACGCATCCGCCAGCTCCTTCACGACACCACCACGAATAAAATAAAGAAAATAAAAACTCGAGCCAATGTGGCCTACGACACCTGCCCCAAACTCTCCCACCGCCGATTGAAAATTAAAAGCGGCCTCCTACCCCCCGCCGGCACCACCTCCACCCTCCACCGCATTACCAAACCCGATAAAACC